>JAGHPS010000395.1:0-115105 GCA_020976635.1 Castanea crenata | reverse complement strand
GAAAATATTTTTTTTATTATTTTCAATTTTCAGCAAAATAAGCAGTATTCAAACACACATGTTGTACACCATGTCGGTTATCATGATCAATAATTGTGTCTGTAGCTTTTAGCTAGGACTCGCGGGCTGGGCACATGTCTTCCCTGTTGGGCTGGCTCAAAAAATAGACCAAAAAACTTGTGGTCCCTCTTTACTTGATTGTTGGTCCAATTAGTTCCATGACCCAAATCTGAACTTTTTCAATCCTGGGACTTGTTTTGACCACCGGTATGGGTTACTGGCTTTGATAATTTGCGGGCTTTGTTTTGTGAATGGGCTATTGGGCTGATATTTGAGTGTTATATTAATTGATACAATGTGTGATTAATTTAGTCGGCCTGATTTAGTAAGAAGTGGTATTTAATTTTCATGGCTGTTTGACCGTGGGCTTTGGATTGATTATGGGCTCTTAAACATCAAAAAAAAAATTTTTGGCATAGGCCGAATTTCAAACTCCAAATATCTTACAACAAAATTTATCAATTAGTAGGAGAGGGAAAAAAAAGAGGAGATCTCGCAAAAGAGATATATTTAAAAATAAAAAAAATAAAAAGAAGAAGAAGAGGATAGTTGGTTGCTGTATTTTAATAGTAGTGTTTGTACCAAATTTGAATTTTAGTAGTGGTTTAGTGGATGTGAAGTTATTTTGTAGTGGGTTGTTTAAAAGTTAGAAATATAATTTTACTTGATTGCCCTCCAATTTTGTCCAAGCATAGGGGTATTTTGAAACAAAAAAAAAAATTTCGGTCCAAACATAAGAAACCCCTAAAATAGTTTTTATTTTTATTTTTAGAGAGTTTCAACTTATGGCATTCGCTCCTGATGATAGCTCTTTATCATCAGACCAAGACACCAATTAGTTTTTGGTGTAGGCGAGGATTGAACCCCAGATCTCTTATACAACCATCAGAGACTTTACCAGTTGAGTTAACTGGAACCCACCCCTTAAATAGTAGTATAGATAGATATTGCTAAATCACACACATATATATAAATTTTTTTTTAAAAAAAAATGTTAAGCTAACTAAAACAATAAAATCATATTATATATAATAAAAGTTTGGCTTAGAAGCCATGGTTGCGCCACATGTCTTCACCAAATTGCATAAATTTTAATAGATTTTTGAAAATAAATAAATAAATATATATATATATATATATATATATATATATATATATATATATATATATATATATATATATTGTTCTTATCTTTTTTTCCTATAATTTCTAAGTTGATAAAATTTTTAATTTGAAATCACTTCTTTAGATAAAGTTTGATAGACACAAAAACTTAATAATCTAATATCAACTTAACTTCTTCTTATCCATTAAGGAAAAAAAAATCTTAAGCTTCACACTTTCATAAATTTATATATATATATATATATATATATATATATATATATATATATATATATATATATTTGTTCTTATCTTCTTAAATTGCATGATTTTTTTTTTAGATTTTAAAAAAACAGATATATATTTTTTGTTCTTATCTTCTTCTCCTATAATTTCTATTTAAAAAAAAAAAATCAGCTTCACACTTTCATAAATTTTTACTACACATAAAAAAATTGAAGAATTTTGTTTAGATTTTAAAAATTGCAACATTTTGGATAATATAGAAGTTTAGTTGTTATTATCCACTTAAACTCTAATACATAATCAATTTTTAGGATGTACACGAAATCTTAATCAATCATTGATGTTTATCAATTTTATTTAAACCACCATACCGACGACATTCATAAAAGAACAAACTCATCAATAAGAATTTCAAAAGATTACCTTCTTACGGTTTAATTTTTGAGTAGAACTAAGCTCTCCATGCGATTGGTTGTGTAGTGCTCCAGTAAAATATTTTCAATTCCAAGATCTTCAATTCTAAGATTGTTCTCATTTAAACTCTCGGAGGTCAAATAAGAAGAATCGATCAGAAGAAAATGGCCTGATACTTGAAATCATAAGTTCATCACTGCCCATGCAGCCAAAGATGCTCTTAAAATTCACCAACGGTACAACTTTTTGAGTCCAAGATTCAGCAACACCATAATCCCACCCCCCCCCCCCCCCCCCTTTTTTTTTTTGTAATTTGAAACCTTGCTTCTTAATGGTATTTTCTGATCCACGCTTTGCTTTTACATGTAGGCTTTGGTTCACATGGCTTGCTCTATATACGGTTCACGTAGCTTACTCTCATAGATCTAAAAAAAGTTAGAACTGGAAATGCTCTTCATGAAAAGAAGGTAAATATTTGTATGAGGAAATTTCATCAATATTGATCCTTCAAAGTATTTGCAGGTGCTAATACAACTGGAAGGATAATATAACGATGATATGACAAAAATTCAGTAAGTTCTAAACAACTGTGGTGGATTTGGTGGCATCTTTTAGAATGTATCTCATTATATATAATGATTTAATTATATAAATAACTCTATTTATTTACTATTTCTCATGTTTAAATATTATTAAAAAAAATCCTACACGATTTAAGTGGAATAACAATGTTTCAAATACAAGCTTGAATTGCAAGTTGGTGAGACAGTAAAAATTGCAAATTTGTGTAGTGTTTGACAGAAAAAATAAAGTAGAGGGGTTAAATCAAGATCAAGTATCCGCAACTCTCCAATATGAACGAAGAGGTAAGAATGGTAGAAATTTTATTTGTCAAATTAAATGAAACTTGATGGGGTATGATAAAATACACCAACTCCAATATCGTCCATGAAGGTCGTCTAGGACAAGGACGGGAAAGCGAACATTGTAAAAAGCTCGTCTATGACAAACTCGTCTGTGCAGGAAGATGCTTGCCTACAAAAGATGCACCCCACGTAGGAAGGTCGTCCATGTAAGGATGACCGTCCGTGAGAAGGTTGTCCATAGAAGAACGACCTTCCGTGGGAGCAAGGTACGCTCGTCAAGAAGACTCCTGGACGAGCCCCTGACACTTAGGAAATTCTCAAGCAAGAACTTGCCTACATGCTAGTGTTCCAAGACATGAGTAAAATCCAAGTCCAGTATTACAGCTCTTTATCACATGCATAACTTCCAGTGACAGTTATATGGAAAAAAAAATGTAATTCTTAAACGGTTATGGAAGTTATCCATGAACCCTCAAAACTCCTCAAATATTGGGGAAGTTACAAGCCTAATAACCATTTATAGGATACACTATATAAATGTTCATTCAAACCAGACAAAGGTTACATTTTTACAATTCCTGAAAAGTTGGAACTCCAGAATTTAAGGGAGAAAACTGACTTTGGCATCGGAGGGTTCTTGGCCGGCGACCCCGGTCACCCTTGATCAACCGTTTTTTCTGTTTCAAGCCATCAAGGCGATCGCTAGTTCTTTGAAATCCGAAGCATCCAGCCTACTGATTTTCTTTGCATCATCAAAACTGATGTTTTCTCTCTTTTGAGACCATATAAAATATTTAAATGAAATAAACTTCTTCTTCTTTTCATGTCTAGATTGTATATAATCATTTTTATCTTTAAAAAATCTTTATAATAAATTTACATTCTCATAAAATTTTACTATATATTTTTTCTATTAGGGAATCAGTGGTACACTAGAAACCCTAGGATGACACTATAAAAGGAGGGGCAACCAACGGTGAAAGACATTCAACAACAGTGAATTAGAGAGAAAAGATCATTAAGAAAAACTCTGTTAGAATTCAAAGAGAGAAAAGAGAGGGAAAATACCGTCCGGGATCTTAAAATAGCTACTAGAGAATACACTTGGATCCAAAAGAATTCAAACTTCGCAAGTCATAAAGGCCTAAGGAGTCATCCAAAACCATGATAATGAACATCACTCCACAAAAAAATGGAGACAGAAAATTGATTAAATATAAAAAAGGTGATCTAAAAACAATGGATATTTAAGGTAATGTGAAATCTCCATGACTTCGCTGCCTTCCCTTGCTGTCAAAATTAATTCAATTTTCATGTAAGTATCTTTACTTTAACTCTAATTCTAGATTTTTTTTTAATGTTTAAAAATTAATTTTGTTTGTAGTTATTGAATTCAGAGTTTCTTTGTTTATATATTTATGTGTGTGTTATTGTGAATTTTACTTTCAAATATTTTTAAAAATTTACAAATTTGGGTAGTGTTAATTTGTAAATTTTGGGATGATTGCTTGGGGTTAAAGTAAAAATATTAGGTCAATTTTAGTCATAATTCATACAATAGTAGGGTGTTAGGTGTTGATATTACTTTATGCTTATTTACATTAATTAACATAAACATCTTAGCATGTTTAGTGTTGATATTAATTTGACACTTTGAGATGCAAGTGTTTCATTATAATTAAATATAAATATTATTTGAATAAGTAAAATTTATGTCTTGATTCGACCGAGTATAATATTTCTCTTCAATCATTAATTAGTGGTTCTCAATAAAATTATCCATCTTATAAGTTTATATCCAAAACTGTGCAAAGCCCGGCCCATTTATCAAGCCGTGCGTCGCAGGGAAATACATTGCTAAATTACACAGGGTCCGGCTCCTCTCCCGTTAGAAACATTCCCGTTCTCTCATTCTTTGCATAGATAAAGGACACGTGGCAATTGAATGATCTAATGGTTCAAAAAAAGCCACTTCAAGCAATACTATTTCTTCGCCTCTCCCTTCTCCGCAACATCACCACCGCTGGATCCATTATCTCCTTGGTTATTTTTTTTTAAGTGGCACAACAATGAGTGGGTAGGAAAGGCTTCCAGCGGGATCTCGGTGGCAACAACACGATACTTGGTGGAGTGGCTTGACTGGATTGAGGGTAAGCAAGCGTTCACTTTATATGGGTTTCAATGCCGATCGAAGATGGCATAAATAGTGATTTTGGGTTGAGGGATGGGTAACCTGTGTGTTGTGATTTACGATGTGAGTAATTTCTTTGTGGTGTCAATGGTAACAGAAAGGTTATGAAGATGGGATTACGACAGAGAAGTAATTTTTCTGTTTTTGTTTAGTATTTGTTTTGTGGGTTTCTGATGGGTACAATTGTTAAGAATATGAATCCTAGTAAATCACCATTTGTTGAAGCTATTGAAGATAAAGTTAGGAAAAAAGATGTAGTTGCACATAACATCAGATAACTAGAGTTAATCCCCTTTTTGTTGTAATCTTTTTATTTTTCAAATTATCCTTATAAATGAAATCCATACGGAAGTCTGGAGATTGATTTGGCTACTAGGTTTCTTTACACTCTGTTTTTCAAACTATGGCAGGGAATGATTTTATTTTATCTTTTTTAGAACCCATTTTACTGCTGCTTGGGTATTTTTGCTTCTTAGGATGCAAAATGGTGAAAAGATTAAAGATTTCATTATCCATTTTCATTTTTTAACGGTAAAAGTTAGCCAAATGGGTCGAATTTCTGTAAAATATTTCTGGCTGTGATTGTAACAAGTCTTCAGTTTTTTAAAGTGGTATTAAGCCTTTATATCTGCGTTCTTATAGTAAAAAAAGGTTCTTTTTTGTTGATTCCATTGAAAAGCTCAAGTTCATAAGTGATGAAGTTTGAAACGATGATGAGTTTGTAATAAAACAAGGAGAGAATGGGTCCGGCGGCGGTGACGTTTCAGAGAGTAGAGGGAGGCAAAGGGTAGAAGATTGCAGAAATAAAGATAGTTTGAGTTGGCTTTTTTTTTTAACCATTAGATCATTTAATTGCCACGTGTTTTTTATCTGTACAAAAAAGGGGGAGAACGGGAGGGTTACTAACGGGAGAGTTTGACAAGAGCCACATGAATTTTGAATTTTCTCTCTTGGATTTTGCAGATTTAATGAATTAATGGTTATTTAATTTTCGCTCGGAAATGAACTTAGGTTTTATTAATCTGTTTTGGAAAAGAAAAATGAAAAAAAGTTTTCATTAATGAAGAGTTTTTTGTGTATGGTTTTTAAGGAGTTTTTTTTCCCATCACATGGAAATTAATGAAGAGTTTTTAAAGATTTTTTACTAATGAAGAAACAACATTCTGAAATTTTATATATAAAACTAGTAAGTTTTCCGTGTTATGTACGGATATTGTTATAATGTTTTATATAAATTTGTTTTTGAAAAATATTAAACATATAGTATAGCATATTTATTATAAAACTTTACAATTATAAATTGCTCACATATATCTATTATAATTATTTTGTTCAAGTAATGAACAATAATTAAAATCACTTGCAGTAATATTGTACAATAAAAGTTGATAAAAGCATATTAATTTATTCCATATTATTGATTTTTATTATATGATGTAATAAAAAGTTTCATTACAATTTTTTTTTTCAATCTTTGTTATTAAGGTATGGTAATGCTTGTTATTATCATCAATTTTTCTATCTTCAACATTTGAAGTTTAGTCCGTTTATATTTGTTCAATTTTTGAGCTTTCATATTTTTTTTCTTTTGTTGCATTATTTGTGTTAATCAATAATGAATTGGCATCGAGAGATTCTTAATTAGATCTTACAAAGTTTGGACTTTGTTGCTAAGATTTTTTATAGTTTTTGCATTTATATTAAATTTCAATGATGTTACAGTTTTTTGTAAAAAATTTTATTTTTTATTTTTGTTAATTTTGGAATAGTGCAGCAAAAAGACTTAATATAGTATATTGAATTGTGTATTTTTTTTTTCTTCCATACATTTTTATCATTTGAAGGTGCATCAAAAATCTTAGCAACTATGTAATTTTCAAAACCACCCTTTAGATTGAATTCATTCAAATGAAGTAGAGAAATCTATTTTTTTTCCTAATTTTTTTTCAAATCATGTGGAATTCGTTCTCCAATATCAATATTTTTACAATAATTAAAATAAGTTGTACCTCAGTTTATGTTTCAGTAGAATATCTTGTAGATTCAATTATGATTTTCTCAGCATCTCAATTAAATATTACAAAATTTGTTTTGATAGTTACATCAAAAACTTTAATTTGAATCATGTATTTGAAGTAGTTTGTAATTGTATATATATATAGTAGTTATAGTGAGATAAATATCTTATAAATATTTGGAAAGTATGTAGTTAATGTTAGTGCCTCTAACTTTGAGATAGAAAAATTTATTTTTGTTTCACATTTTGCATACCAAATGATTTTGCTTGTGGTTTGACATTATTTTCACAAAGTATGCATAAAATGTAATACCAACCTATTGTTGTATCAATATTACTTATTATTGCAATACCCTAACAGTTTACATCTTGCAATTAACTTTGAAATTAATATGTATTATTTTTTTAATGTAAATAATATGATGTATGATTTTTTTTTTTTTTAATGTAAATGATGAGTATAAATTGAAATGATTAACAAATCTATTTTGTAGGATCTCATTCAATGCATTTTATCTTTACTATTGTCTTCATAATATTTAAAGATAAATCCTCCTATGAAATTTTTTTTGCATATATTTTTGGTATTTCTTGTATAGGATCCTGTTTTTTACCATTCCTATCATTGAATTTTTTTTAAAGAAAATATTAAGTTAATGGCATTTTGTGAGATAGTATTTGATATTTATTATACTTTTTTGTTATTATAAATTTTAGAAATATGCACTTGTCAATTATTTCAGCAACCTCAAGGATCTTAAGATTTATATATATTTTTGTTACACTGGTCGATGACAGAGAATTTGTCTGCATAAATTGCATAGAACATTATTAATAAACAAACACATATTGAATTGAAATTTGGGAAAAATGAAGACATGATTTTATGAGGATAAGATTTTCTAGAAGTATCATCTATATACGTTGGGGAGGAAGAAGAGAGTTCGTAAGAGGGTAAGAGTTTTTGTTTTGATTTACACGCGAGAAGGGTCAAACTTGGGTCATAATATATAAGGTAAGAACTGACTTGAGTTTTTCATAAGGTTTGGTCTACTTTTAAAAGATAGTTTATTTTATAGTTAATTAATTTTGGTGTAATGGGTCTAATTGTCAAGAACAACCCATATTTTATATAATAGTAAAAAGAAGTTATTATGATCTATTCGGTAACAGTTAAAAAAAACTTAATAAAAAGAGGTAAAAAATGCTAAATTTATATAATAGTAAAAATAAGTTACTATGATCTATTGGGTAACGGTTAAAAAAACTTAATGAAAAAAAGTAAAAAATGTTAAATGCAATATTCGGATGCCACATGGCAGGACAGTAAAAAGAAGTTACTATGATCTATTGGGTAACAGTAAAAAAACATAATAAAAAGAGGTAAAAAATGCTAAATTTATATATGAGTAAAAATGAGTTACTATGATCTATTGGGTAACGGTTAAAAAAACTTAATGAAAAAGGTAAAAAATGTTAAATGTAATATTAGAGTGTCACGTGACAGGACCTTATGTACTCTCACATGAAGTCTCTGCTTTTATATAATACTAGTGTTTATCCTGCGCTAAGCGTGGGATCATATGAAATCTCATAAGTATAAGAGAAATTTGGCTAGTAAAATCAATTTTTAAAGTGCTTGAAAAGTCATTAATTAAGTAAACGAACGGTCAGAAGCAAAACATTTGACGCTAAGATTTTCGCAAAATTAGTAATTTTCTGCTTACTACTAAATCTAAGATATCTTGTATGTCATTAGTATATATTATGAGAAAGATAGTGTACAATTGGTGTATACACAAATTATAGTTTAATGTCGTTCTATCCCTCTTTTTTTTTTTTTTCCTCTTTCAGCAATGACCATTTCCCTAGATTTCCTAGCCTGGGTAAGTTTATTTTGTAAACTATTTTCCCTTTCATGCCATTTTCTTTCAGATCGCCTCTCAATGTAAAAGCTTGTTAACAAAAAAATTTTATCTGATCATGAGTTGCATTTATAATTTCCTCCTTTTTTGTTTGCTTTTGGAAATGAATTTTTTTCAAAAGATAGAAGAGGTGAAAATGATAACCTCTGTATAATTGTAAAAATGGTTTCATTAGAAGTAATAAAGTTATAAGAATTTGATATCATTATGTTTCTTAAAATAAAAAAAAAGTGAAGAGAGGAGAAGAGAAGAAATGGAAAGAAAAATTTAGATTGTTACATCTGTATATCTGAACCATGGAATACTATTTCAAAAAAACAAAGTGTCTTAACTTATCATATTTCTTGGGCAAAACACCATAGTGTTCCATTAAGCAACTAAACATGCATTCAACTACTCAAAAGATTTTCTCAAAAAAAAAAAAAAAAAACTCAATAGATGATGAGAAGAAAACAATAGCCTATATAATATGACATGCAATACCAAAACAACTTGTATAAGATTATCAAACTTCTATATCAAGATTGTGCTTTACTGCTTTAAAAATTTACCTAGAAAATATGAAAAAACTGATGATCCATATTTGACATCAATACATTATAGTCATGATACAAACTCTTATGCAAAATTCAATAGACATTGTAAGGAAAATTTTGATGCATTCAAGCAGATATATAAACTGATCCAAACAACCACAATACGATTAAATGCACTATATTGACTTAGTCAAAAAATTAAAATAACTAAAAACATAGTAATCAAAGATGAAATAAATCCATCCACTTTCAAGCTACAAATTCCCTCACAAACTTTGATTTTGACAGTAAATACTGAGTTTGGCATTAGGATGAAGCTGCAAACAAAGAAAAGAAGAAGTTCAATATTGTTTACCCAAGGAAGAAGGAAAAAAAGAGGCTTGAAACTGGGAAAAAATTTCCAAAGGATAGATTAAACGGTATACATAATTCTTTGAAGTAATCCAATATTAAATCCTAATTTATGGTCAAGTGCAAATTTCTTCTTGGCATTCTTTGTTCTTTAAAAAGACTTTTGAGAGATGGCTTGGCTTTTTGCTCTTTTGAGTCAAAGTAGTGTAAATCTCATTCACAACTCTAATGTGAGTCTGATTGACAACAATAATCAAACACATTCAAGACAATCCATCAAATGACAAAACACCCAACTCACATTTGCACCATATCTAAGCAGCCTAACTCACTGGCTTGAAGAAAGAAAGTCCAAAACCTCAGCTGAAATTTTTTTTATTACAAAGAGGCAAGTACTTTTAGCTGAAAAAAAAAGGAAAGAAAAGAAAATGCAAGTCTAAAACTCTTCCCTAACCTATATAAAAAAGAGGAAAAAAAATGAAAGAAACGTTCATCAAAGTATCCTTGATAGTAAGAAAGTCCAAAACCTCAGTAGAATTTTTTTTTACTACAAAGAGGCAAGTACTTTTAGCTGAAAAAAAGAAAAAGAAAAAAAAAAGCAAGTCTAAAACTCTTCCCTAACCTATATAAAAAAGATTAAAAAAAAAAAAAGAACGAAACCTTCATCAAAGTATCCTTCACGGTAAAATATATTTTACTGTCCAAAAGAAACACACACACAAAAAGCTTCATGTGAGGATTATGCTTAATTATTCTATAAAAACTAAGGTGATCACTATTTGATCACTTAAGGTACAGAGCACTAAGCACATAGACTTGTTGAGTCTATATTCCACCGCAAAATTTCTTATGTGATTATTTAATATTAAAAAAGTCTATACTAACATACTACTTACAGTTTCATTACAACCTAAACTAATTTGGATTTGGTTAATGATCCAGAACAAAATGAATTCTCACCCAAATACCTTAATCAAAACCAATCCAATAGTACATTACATTACTCCAATATTCCTGAAACCAAATACAGCCAGTCCAACATGAATGATATGTAAGTATTAACATAAGGAATCCAGGCTAGCTGGGGAAAAAAAATCACAATCAGATTTTTTTTAGGGTGAAAAACAGTGCTTTTGGTAAAAAATTGCAATAATAAGATGAGAAAACTACTTGATGAGGGAACATTGTTGCCACCACCATCATCATTATTGTCATACCCAACTACAGACATGTCTTCTTTACATTGAAACTCCATTCAAAATTAAAGCCCATTTATAACAGAAATTACGTCCTACTTGAATAATTAAAAAATTTCCTTCACCACCTTGGCAAGCTTTATAAACATGCAAGAAACATCTAGAAACCTACTAAAAAAGAGCTAATCTTCACCACCTGTTTTACAATGCATGTCAAACCTCACTTGAACCCTTTGACATTCAGCTTGTCTTTGTCTTTTCTATACTTTCTTTCTTCTAAAATATATTGGACAATCTTCACTGTGAACAAATAAGTAAATCACAGCCACAATAACTTAGCCAAACACCTCATCATTATTTTAATACTCCTCACATGTAAGCAATCACTCAAACTTGTTTTCATAACTCATGTTTGTGCCATAACTCTCAACTTTCTTAGCCCTACAACCCATAATAAAATAAAAAATAAAAACCTTTACTGGTAGTGGCAATTTTTTTGGATACAGGTTCTCATTTAAACTCTAATTTTCTTTTCTAAGAAACTCTTCCTTATCTGTATATATCTAATAGTGTTTTCTGGATAAGCAATTAGTAGTTCAAAACTCATAATTATCATGCTTTTCATAGGAATAACCCACCAAATTGTTCAAAAAGTTTTTCATAGGCACAAACCTTAATAGAAAATTACGAAAACAGTAAATGATAATAAACCAAAATACAAAACTCAAACAATATGATCCATACAAACAAAGAACTACAATAATTCTTTGCATCGAAATGGTGGAGGTTGAGCATAAGAAAATAAATTCATAGCTATAAATAATTATAGATATAAACGCATTCAAAACTTTGTTTATAATTCAGTGACAGGAAATTACAAAAGGCCACAAATACAACAAAAAATGGGACGATGATCATTTAACAATCCCAAATTTTTTTTACAAATCATATAGAAGAAGTAAATTAGAAGGAAGCAAAAACTTACAAAAGGATTTAAGTTTGGCAGCTATTCAGCAGCAATTGCATGATGGTAATTTTGTCTACCATATCCACTTTTGGGTGTTTAAAACTTTATTCTACACCTACACATCAATAATGCTATCAACGTTAACTTTGGAGCAAATAGCAGATCACTAATTTTGTTGGTCCATGATTGTAAGAATTTACAAAAAAAAATTACCAACTGAACTTCTAGCTTACTATTGTCATAAGGTAAGGCAGTATTTATAACATTTGAATTAAGATCAATATCAATCGATCGTTTTTATTACTAATGTCATAAACGATGACATGGTTTGTCTTTATAAAGGATGGAAGAACATAATTCTTTAGAATGCAGCTCCTAATCTACAATTGAAAATATTAACTACAAAATAAGATCTTTCTTATCTGATTAAAATCATTATTGAAGGAAAAAAGAATAATTGTTTATAAAATAAATTTAGCTTTCTGCATCAAATAGGGAAATAAACACCAAACAACAAATTTATTTTAGAAAACAACAAAGCTTCTATGAGGAATTCCATAAAACGTACTCTAAATTTTCTAGATTTAGCCTATCAACTACTCAAAACACATAAATTTTAGATATATATATATATATATATATATATATATATATATATATATATATATATTGGGCAGTGTTGGTGCAGTAGCCAAAGGTCTTATAAGTTAAGGATGACTGATTTGCATTAACATTTGGGGGAAAATATGTCATTGTAAATACAAAATTCCTGAGAAGAGTCAACATAAATGAGATGCTAGAAACTAAGATCCTATAAAAACATGTAATTGTGTGCCAGGTACTTAAGTATAATTATCTAAAATTAAAAAACATTGCAGGTTTATATAAATGAATAATTACAAATTTTGAACGTGTATAAATACCAAACTTAAATTTAACAGCATAAAGAAATATTTTATGCTCTATTTTGTATATAATAATTCAAAAAAATAAAACATAATGGTTATAGGTAATTTACTACAATAGTAACTCAAACATTACAAACACTAGTGGGGAAAATGCAAGAGACGACAAACCATAAATAGAAAAACACCATTTGAAATTGAAACTCTCATTTATAGAGACATCACCAATTGCAACTGAAATACCTTAGAGTCAAGAAAACTTAATCTTTGGGGTAGACTGAAATCTAAAACCATCTTAGGTCATATGCAAGGTTTGTTGCAAGAGGATCAAAGATTAGTTCGTGAACAAAGCAAAAGTGCTTTTGGCTTTTAGTCAATTTTTGCTCTGCCCAAAGCAACTCAATGCCTTAGTTTTTTGGCTTTAGAAATTTTCAGGTTTTGCCATTTGGGACATAGAGTTGAAAGGGCTCTCTACAATCTTCTAGGGAAGACTCTTTCCCATACATTTGATCATTTTGCAATTAACTAATTTGGCCTAAAGTATAATGACCAATATAAAATGAAATTTTAGAATAAAAGCAACATTATAATTTTATCAAACAATTTGTAAGCATGTAACTAAAATGTAGTTACCATTACAACCAGAACAATATTTTCAACGTAAAGACCATCAATTAGATACAGTTAGGTTGATGTTTGGGTAGGAAATGCCTGAGAAGTTCTTGGAGGACTGTTGCTTATTCATCTGAAATTGTGGTGTAACACTATCTGCAATAAGTAAGCACATCATCACATAGCTATGGAAAAAAAAAATTGTGTACATGTTATGTAATATTACCAATTGCATCACATTTGGTTCATAATTCATTTTACCCACGATGCTGATATCTTCTAGACTTTATCCTTCTAAACTTTCATTCATATTCATTGTTGATAAATGAATAAATCATTTATATTTATCACGATATGGGGTGGAGAAAATTGAACCCAAACATCAGATATCAAGTCTAAGAGGGATTTCATTGAACATGGGGATTGCAATAAAAACAAATATGTAGAGCAGTGTAAACTTTTATTTGCAGTCAAAGAAACCCAAAAATTCAAATCGGGTCCAATTTAGTAACATCATAGATACAACAGCAAACAACCAAACACATATTGCAGGATTAGAATATGTATATGATCTTACCAATAAAATCTATTCTGGCCCAATTCAATGTCAAATAACCCCATCATTGTATTTTTTAAATCGTACAGTGGCAGGAGAATGGCCTGACAGTGACAGTGGTCTTCAGATTTTTCTCTCTCTACTAAGCTTAAAAACTCGCTGACCCTCTCTCTCTAGCAAAAAAATAAATTTGTTCAATGAAAGATATAAAAAAAAAAAAAGCATTTTCAGAAATTTTGATAGTTGCAAAATGGGTTAGATTGTAAGAGATGCTATTGTTCCCTGATAAAAAAAGGAGGGTTCTTTTCAATTTCTGAAGAGGCAAAATTGGTTTGCGATTTTGGATTTTCTGGAAAGGAACATGCAAATGGAAAGAAAATGGGCTGAATTTGGTAAACTATATACACAGAAAGAGTATTCGAAACAGGAAAATCAACAACGTGAATTCAATCCAATCTAACGAAAATACCTTTAAAAATCTGATTTTTCAAAAAACTTTAAAAATTTGAGGAATACAATAATATAGAGAGCAAGAAATAAATACGTGAATCTTGAATTGGAAAAAGATTGAATTAAAGAACAAACCTATAGCTTGGATTGAAGGGACTGAATATTCTTGAAGAAAAAGATTAGGGTTCGTGAGAAGAGAGAGAGAGAGAGATTGGGGATATTGGAAGAGATTGTACGGCTCTTCTTCATCTTGATTGGTGTCTGATTTGGGTTTTAGTTTTTGATCTCTCGATCTCTCTCTCCTTCTCCGTTCTCAGCATCACAAGTTTTTTTTTGGGAGTATTGTAAGCCCTTTTAATTGTATTTTAACCGGTTAGTTTTCCTTCTATACAAAAGGTTTTTAAACGGTCCTATGGCTTTGCTAAACAATACAATGTATCGCTTTTTAATTGCAGACGTGACAGGGTTTAAAAAGCTAAGCATTGTAATGTGTGGCTGTATTTTTAAAAAATTGTATATGTGTTTGGATTTTAAATAGGCAGTTATTCTATTTGTCAACACGTCCTTAAATGCAGGAACCAACTTTCACTTAACTTCGTCTATTATACATATATATATATATATATATATATATATATAGATATTCATCGGTGTATATTTTTGCTATATGAAAAATGGGGTGTGCTGATGGGGTGAGCTGACTTAATTGGATTTTTCAAGACTAGGTTGGATTACTGATGTGTGGATTTCTAGTACATGATTGTTTGGTCCTCTGCTGGTAGATGGGTGCTTTAATAAAAATATGTTGGATTGCTTTAGTTGGAAATACATAACTACGCAAATATTTATGTGTGTTGTTTCAGGTCCACCCTTTGCAAATTATTTATAAGGCAAATAGTGTTATGGTCAGGGATGAAAGTTTTTAATTTGAACACTTTATCTTGGCTTTTGGATCCTTTGGAAATATTTTGATATGATTAGGCAAGGTGGCTATGCAGAATCCGTTGTGTCATTTAGAATACTTAATATTTACATTTTCTTACTCGATGCAAAATTGAGTGCATTTGATTTATGTGTAGGAATTGAGGGCAACTCAGCCAAATCACGAGAAAGAGACTGCAACACCAAAATACCTAAATATCCATAAAAATATATACAAATTATCAAAAAGAGAAACAAATGTGATGTGACAATTAAATCAACAATAAAAAAGAACTATTATTAGAAAATATTCAAAAAGAAATTCCAGATATTTGATATCGTTTTCTTTGAATGAGATCTTGATTACAATGATGATTTCATTATTAGATATCTTCCAACTGGAATCCTAAAATAAGTGGTTGAAAAAAAAAAATCAACAGATAGAGAAGCAAAATTTGAGAAAGAGAGAGTATTAACATATTTTGTCATGGACAGCTTGGAAGGAATAGAGAAGTGGGGTGGAAATGACATAATAAGAAATTTATATAAAAATGAAGATGGAAGAGGATGGTGGAAGTAGATGAAAGGTTGAACAAAGTGAAATTGTAAAGTTAAAGAAGATATAAAGGAGAAAATTTAAAAATCTATAGAGGGAATCAAATGATTTTTTTTTTTTTTTGAAAACAATGATTGGATGAGATGAAATATTAAATTAAGAAGAAAATAGTTGAAGAAAATGAAAAGTAGAGCAAAGTAAAAATTGCAAAAAAAAAAAAATAATAATAATAAAGGATTCTAAATAAAAATCTAATTGTAAAAATTGTGACTAAAAATAAGGAGATTACATACATGAGTTTAGATGTATATTGCATATATAGTTTGGGCCTTGGACCTTGAGGTCAACTTTAATTCTCTTCCCACATACCTTTGGTTCTGTATATTCAATTATGAATCCCACATGCGTGTAGAACCCTTTTGGTGCTAAATTTTATGAACTAAGTTAACCTTGCAACGCAACAGTCCTTTATTTTAAAACGAACAATTGCCAAATGAGTTTTTTTTATTAGATTCAAATCTATTATTCTCTCTCTCTCATTTTACACATTACAAATATTGTTTATTTAAAAAAATAGTTCTCTAAAAGTATTTTTTATCTTTTTATCTCTATAAATATATCATTTTTTTTTAGGTGAATTATATTCTTCTACTTCTATTGTAGCATGTTATATTTGCCTAATATACAACAAAACTTTATCAATCTCAAATTTATTATTCAAATTTCTTATCTCTTAAGAAATAATAAAATTACAATAATAATCAAAAGCTCATCCCAAAATTACAATGCTACCTTAACCAAAATGAAAATGAAACCAAAGGAATAAAAAATAGACTACATAATAATTTATTACTCAAAAAATTGGCAAGAATATTAAAATTCATAGCCATGTAAATTGTGTTTTGATATAATCTCAAATTCTTATTTCCAAAAAAATCTTAGTATTAACCAAAACCAAAATTCAATCAAAGTTATAAAAGGGAAAGATAAGACTTTTCTTATGGGAAATGAAATAACACCCACACACACACACAAACACACACACACACAAAATACCAAAACACATATTAAAAAAAAAAAAAGAAGGAAAATCGACCAAGAGAGAGAGAGAGAGATTGTGTTGGAAATTTGGATTGAATTGGAGAAATGACATCAAATTTATACAGAATAAAATAGGGAGAATAAGAGTCAAAATATAAGAGTTATATATATAGTGGGGAGATAAAGAGACAAAAATGGATGAGAAAAGTTGGAAGAAGAGTAACAATAGGTGTGAACTAAAAGGGAAAAGAAGAGTTATATATATATAAAATTGGGAGAAGAAAAGTTTAAAAAGAGAAATGAAAAGATAAAAAATAAGTGGATGATGTGGTTCAACAAGAGCATAGCAACAATAAATGTTATGTTTCAACTTTTAGAGAAATATATATATATATATATATATATATATATATATATATATATATATATATATAGATGTATAGATTAGGTTGGCATGAGATGGAGTTATTTTCTACTAAATATTTTTGGAAAACTACTCCATTTCATGCCAAGAAAACAACTCTATTTTCCACTAAATATTTTTGAAAAACAACTCTATTTTTGGAAATCTATTTTCGACTATCTCATTTTCCAATATTAAGTAACAATCTTAAAATGAGTTCAAAATTATCTTCTAGTTTCCTTTATTTAGCTCGGTGGAGATAGAATTGTTTTTCAAAAGAAAACAACTCTATTTATATTTGAATTACCTTTTATTTTTAGCTTGACGTGAGAAAGGTTTTTTTTATCCATTTATTTTCTAACATGGGGATGAAGTTGCTTCTCTTTGTGCTTACATGCAGCCCAAAACGATCCAACTTCTTCTCCAAGATGGACTTCAATTGTCTTATTGATCTCATCCATCAAAACCTCATTTGACCTCATTTGTGTCCTCCAAATCAACCATTTCTCAACATGGGTTCTCCTCGCAATCCTCAACTTTTCTTGGGTTTCTTTTCTTCTCAATTCTCATTCTTTCTCAGTCAACACCAGAGCCACTATCTATGATTTATGGGATTTGATTATACGTAGCTTGTACTATGTTAACAATTATTGCAATTGAGAGTAAGGCAAGACGATGTTAGTCGTAGTCCTCAGATTTTTTACAAAATTTGCCCATCTTTTCAAACATTTGCATGAATATTGTAGGGACTTGAAGTCCTCAAATTTCTTGCAAATGTTTTCCCATATTTTCAAACATTTGCACGAATATTTTAGGGACCATGTCACCTATTTATAATAGTGATGGTCCTTTTTTTTTAATCAATATTGACAGAAGTCACTCCTAATTAAAATATATGATATATAAAAATTAAATCCATCACATATATGTGATAAAATATGGTACGCAAGTGAAAAAGATAAAGAAAATTATTTAAATAAAAAGAAATAATATTAACAAAAAGATTAACCAAAGATATATTGAATATAATGCAATAATAACATATTGATTGAGAGAAAGAGAGATGATTACAAAAAAATATTTATACAAGCCGGTTTTTATTTTTTATGTAATAATACCAAGATGTAGTGTCACGCCTCGAACCCAACCATAAAGATAGACACGTGACAACGGCCGCATGCTTATAAAGTAATCACCCTACAAGTATGCAAGGCCATCTTAGCACTAAAAATTATCCTTAAAAATTTTAGCAATAAATTCAAAATACCTCAAAAATTTCTTTCTGAATAGATCTCCAATAATTTAAAAGGAACAAAATCCAAACCTCATGTAAACAATGCAAATTGGCCAAAAGATATAAGACTATTACAAGGCCATCTAATTCCAAAATCACTAAGCTTCTTTCCTTGCTCACAACACAACATCAAAACCTCTAAAACTTGCTTTTCTTCACAATCTAAAACTGGAGGGGAAAAGGGGGTGAGCTGACAACTCAATAAGTAACCAAAATTCTAATAAGTTCCATCAAGCAATAGATTTGTAAAGTATAAGATGTAATATGTGTTTTCAAAAGTTATAATATACTATGTGTTTTCAAAATAATTGAAGAAGTTTCATAGTCTTAAAATAATAAGTTGCACATAAATCACATACTTTAATCTTACATATCATAGATAATTTAGAAAATAGTCTATTTTCCATATATCAAAATTTATAACTTACAATAGGTTCCAAAAACACATAAGCAGTTTTAGTGACTCAAAATAGTTCAAATTCTCAAAAATTTCCAAAATCACATTGTAAACACAAATTTCTCAATTGAAGAAAAATCAAACAAATTGAAAAAAAATGAGTTCTACAAATATATTTTTTGTATCAATCAAGTAATGAGTTCAATCTCAGTTTTGACAAATGCTCCTCTGATTCTATCTTCTTTATGGTCTTGACTCAAACGCGAAATTTTCTTCAATTTGGTTGAAAGATGGATCAAATGGTCTTCACAACGAATCTCTGGTTTTAAGCTCGTTAGAGATTTGTTGTCCTTCAAGTTCTTCAAGCCCTTCGAATGTTCTTCAAGTTCTTCAAATGTTCTTCAAGTTCTTCAAAAATTCTTGAGACAAAATTTCTCCAGAGCTTGGGCCTCTTCCAAAAACCTCCTCTTAAAATGAGAGGGGATTTCCTCTATTTATAGTGATTTTAGAGGATAAGCCCCACTTTGAGTTGATATGCTTGAAAGTATGTAGTAGACTTTTGATTGGCCCAAATTCTTCTTAGAGATAATTATCTCTATTTATCTATATCATATTTTGATAAAGATAATAATCAACAAAGATAAATCATTATCTCTATTTAGTTTATTTTAATAAAGATAATTATCCATAAATTTTGAATAGAAAGTTTATCTTTATTTTGTGGGTCAAATGACATGTGGCAAATTTTGATATGCCAGTGTGCTGTCAATTTGGATGACACATGTCATCATCTAATTTAATTAATTTAAGGACATTAATTTAGAATTTGCTACTAAACTTTGATGTGGCATTTTATAATTGACTTAAAATTTTGCCTCTTACACACATATGTAGCTTTAAGAACTCAAAATAGTTCAATATTTAAATGTAATTAATTTCCTTGACAATCTTATGACTATGGTAACGCTATATTCCCGTAACTGGGTATTAGAGTACCAATGAATAACCCTCATTAGTTTGCGTATCAAAGTACCAATGAATAACCCTCATTGGCTGGGTATCAAAATCAATTGATAGTCAGATTGTCCAAAATCATATATATCAAATCATAGTTCAAACCAAAAAATATATCTCATTCAAATAGATATATATATATATATATATATATATATATACTAGCCTCTGAGCACGCGTTCGTGCGTGCTCAGAGGCTCTTCTATTTTTTGGATAAGGGTTAATTTAGAGCATTTATTATAATTTGAGATTACTACATATTTCAATCACAAAAAAAAAAAAAAAAAAAAAAAAAAAAAAAAAAACCTAGGAGTGTGATAAGTATTATGTGTGGTAAAATAATTTTTCATCACACTCCTAAGTTTTTCTTTTGTGATTGAAAAATGTAATAATCCCAAATTATAATAAATGTTCTAAATCAACCCTCACCCAAAAAATAGAAGAGCCTCCAAGCATGCGCGTGAGCGCATGCTCAGAGGCTAGTATTTTATAAGATACGTAGCATTTTCTATAGAATTGTAAATTAATAAGATTTTTGTTAAAGGAAATGGTCCTAGAAAGATCCTAAAATTTAGTAACTACACATCCATGTTTGTTTGTTTTTTTCCCCCCCGTTTTGGAGTTGTTGATTTTTTTTTTTCCCCTTTTTGGTTTTGTTGATGTTTTTTTTTTTTTTCAACTTTTATGTATAACAGTTATAATTTTTTGTCTAATCCTAAAATTTCGCCATTTACTAAGCATCCATAACATAGGTTTAAATTTCAATTTTTATGGTAGGAGATACACGTTTCTTTTGGTGTTGTTTTTCTTTTTAAAAAAATTTAATAATATTTATCAATTTTTGTTTAATCCAAAAATTCAGTTTTTTAGTCCTAAAAGTTAGCCACTTACTACACATCCATAACAAAAGTTAAAAATAGTTTAAATTTCAAATATATCAACAACATCAATAACCTTTAAAACTGAGAAAAAGGTACTTAACATTTTTTATGAAGTTGTAAATTAGTACTTATGGAAAAAAAAGAAATTGAATTTGACATAGAATTATACAAATGATAATTATAGTTTCTATTACAAAATAAATTTTTTTACAACAATTTCTTAGTTAACAACCACTTTATGTGAGGTTTAATAGATATAATAATTCTTGTAAAGCCTCTCACCTGAACTTATTTAATATTCCATTCCAATGACTCCTCAATGCAATTCAAAAACTTTGTGCGTACGTGAACCTGAGAGAGATAAAAGAATTAGGGTTAAACCAAGTTTTTTTTTTAAAAAAAAAAAAATTTATCAACAAATCAAAGTTAGAATTTAACTCTATTATGGACTCTTTAAAATCTAATCACCACATCATCAACTATTTAAATAAATAACTAAATAAATAAATAATTTAACGCCAAAAACATATACAATGATGGTAAAAAAAAAAAAAAAAACTACTAAAAAATTTAACTCCAAAATCAATCAAACTAAAACACAACATGATTAAAACAATTCCAGTATGACAACAATAGTTCTAAAGCTGAAAATTAATAAAAGAGAAACTGTGACTAAGCATAAACTAATTAAAAATTAACATGTATTAAGCCCAAAATTCATGTATTTATTAGAGAGAGAGACCTATAACATCACAGGAAGATCTGGGCATCACAATTCCAGTATTGGGTCTCACACAGTACTTGTTTGGATTTGTAGTCTTCACCTATATATCAAACAAACCCATATCCAAATTTTCACACAAATCAATATTACAAAAACCCAGAACACAAATAACCAAAAAAAAACCACTTCAAAAACCACGAAAGGTGTTAAAAAAATTGGAAATTCGAAAGTGAATTATGAAGTAGTATTAGTGTAGTACCTTGAAAGCCACATAGTATCGGTCTTATTGAACAATTACAAAGAGCATGAGATCTGCTTCCTCAGCTCAACTCTTTAATAACAATTTTTTTTTCATGAAACAAAAACAAAAGGAAACAATTAGAAGCATAGAAAACAAAAGCACAGATCTGAAAGCAGAAAAAAAAAAAATTCTACTGTGTAAAAGCAAAAATAAAGAGGGGGAAAAAATTGAAAATTTGAATTGTTTGCCATCATCGCAAAATTTTCTGAGTGACCAAACATAGCATCATTGAAATATAAAATAAAATTAAAAACAAAATACACATTGTCACATTAACCTTGAGTTTAGTGTACTTATCTTAGAGCTTTGAGTACAAAGCTTCCATCTGCAAAAATATTAATAAAGCAAAATAAGAATTACAGAATTTAGGTTAAAATAATATAAAATAAAAAAGCAATCTTTAATTTTTGAACGTGTAGGAAGCAAACAACAAAATTTTCATACACATTTGCAATTTGAGCGAATTCTCGAAATGGGAAGAAAGAAAACCCTAGAAAGGGGACCAATGTGAAGATAGAACCTGAAAATTTGTTGGAGCTTCTAATAATAAATATCTTTAAACTGAAGAAAAAGAATGGAGGATGTAGAGCTAAACTAAATGTCTTCAATCTGTAGAAGAATGAGAGATAGAAACTACAAAGTGTACGTGAGTTTATGAGTTTTAAAGTGTAGGAGTTTTAATTTACATATTTATCCTCGTTAATTGAAAACTTGTAAGTGGATATGATGAGGGTACTTTAGGCATCCAAAATGTGGAATCAAAACAGGGGAAGCCTCTTAAATAGTAGTATATATATATATATATATATATATATATATATATAATCATATATTCAATATTCAAATATATTTGTGATATTTCTATATTCTTTACTTTAAATCAATATAGCTAAAAAAACAATTAAATAAAATAAATCTTATATTCAATGCTCATATATATTTGTGAAAATTCTTTATTCTTTACTAAGAATCAATATAGCTAAAAACAATTAAATAAGATACATCATATATTCAGTAATCAGATATATTTGTGATAATTCTTTACTTGAAATCAGTAATACAATAGAAATAAAATTGTAACAACTGTAAACAATTTTCAGTAGTTAAAATATGCAAAATAGAACCAATTAGGATAAGGTTACTTACCTCCAAAAGCTATTCCAAAAGGAACTTTTCCCTAACACTTCCCCTAAAATCCTTAGATATCACCTAGAACAATTTTCAAATATTTTTACTCAATAATCAAATAATTTAAGAAGGACTTATAACAGAACCCGACCAACAGAAAAAATACTAAAATATCCAATAATTTCTCTTTATTATCTCAAAATAAAAATCCATGTATTCAATATATATATATATATATATATATATATATATATATATATATATATATATATATCCTATGCTGCCACTAACAAAACTTAGGATACATATAATCATTTAGGGTCAAATGCACCGCCTAGACCATCTTCTATAGTTCTACACGTGTTCTTTTTTCTTTTCTTTTTTCCTGCCAATGCCGCCTCTAGTTTTCTTTTGACATGAGGACAAATCACACAAACCAAGCTCTGCCATAAGCTTTTATTGAAACACTATTCTTCCTCTACCAAGTCAACAACAAATAATAATATATTAGAAAGAAGTTGGTGTTCCTTCCTTTCGTCAAGCGTTTTTTTTCTCAATCAATCCGATACAGTTTCTTTAAGAAAATTATGATGAACAGACCCATGCGGCCATGGCTAAAGAAAGTCTCACTGTTGGGCAAAATACTCACATAAGAAAATATTCTAATACCACATAAAGTCTAAATTTTACAAAAGAATAACTGAATAAGATTTCTTAAGCTCTTACCTCAAAAGTGTAGTCAATCCTTCTCTACTTCAGTCATTTGAGTAGTCTCCTTTCTCAAAATATCTCTCAATATACGTTGACTTAATATGCTTATAGCTAGGGTTTCAACCTTATTTTCTAAAAACTCCTTTATAATTATAAATTACAAAATTGACCCCACAAAAGATTTACTTAAATACCCTTCCTTTTAATCTTTTTTTTTCCCCAGGTATTACAAGTAGCGATTGAGCTACAAGAACCTTAGCAGACCTATTCTTATTATAGATCACATAAGATTATGTTGACAATATCTTAAGATGACGTTATTTTAGAAATTATAACAAAATAAATATCAATTAGCTTCACTATTTTCGAGGTGTAATTTGATTTTGGTGATTCACGTTTTGGGAGGCTCTCATGTTCATCATTACATTCTGTAATTTTCTGTTGTGCATTCGTAAGCATAGTTGCCTCTTCCGCATAGGATTGTGTACCTATAGCGTTTCTTGCAAGAAGCATTTTCTCATGTACCACCCCTATATCGGTTTGGCAATTCGAAATTCGAGTCCTATCCAGTGGGTTTGTGAGTTGTATAAGAAGATTTCTGATTTCACCATGGGCATCGAAAATGAGTCCTAGCCTGTAATACTCTCTAGGTCTGAAAGTAAAGCTGACACGCAAAAATCATAGTCCATGGACTTTTTGCAAACGCTTTCAATAAGGGCTCGATCTGCATTAGAAACAACGTATAAAAGAGAGGTGACTAGTAGAGGGATTATCAAGATTGATAGGCAACTAATTGGAGATGCCATTTTTTTTAAGTTCTTTGTCATGAATGATATTGTTGATTCATGTATCTTTTGGCTTCTTATTTATAACTAGCGTTTAACCCGCGCAATGTGCGGGGTCATTTTACTTATTAGAAGACAATAAAATGCACTAAAATTCTTATGGGGCATGTATAATTTAACTGATTGTTAAAATAAACCAACATTAAACTGTTAAACTTTAATTATGGAAACAATATTTTAT
The DNA here is from genome assembly GCA_020976635.1 of Castanea crenata. Classification (NCBI taxonomy): domain Eukaryota; kingdom Viridiplantae; phylum Streptophyta; class Magnoliopsida; order Fagales; family Fagaceae; genus Castanea; species Castanea crenata. Next base: position 90,312 of record JAGHPS010000395.1, on the reverse strand, counting down.
AACAATTATAAAAAAGCTGTATAGAACAACCTAACATAAAAATTATATACATAAAAAATCAATAGACATATACAAATGTTATAATGAATTATAGAATCAATTTAAAATGTAAGATAAATATATATGGTACAAATAGATAAATATAAGGTTTGTCAAGCAAGATGATGTTTGGGCAGAAAAAAAAAAAAGAAAAAAAAAAAAGTCTATCTACATCTTGTGATAATGACGAAGACACAACAGGTATTAGGGTAATTTCTATCATTGATAAAGGTAATTTCTATCTTCACCTTCTGATCATGATGAAAATGCAACCACCAAGAACCTATTCAAGGGAAATAATTAATAAATCAACGAAAGAATAAAACATACATACGGACACATAAACAAAACATAACTCTCACAGCAAACCCTTAGGCAATGTGTTTTGACTTCCTTAAACAATGTGGCTCAAGCCACAACAAACCCTTATATGTAAATTAATGGGGGTAAAACTCAAATACTATGATACTTCATAGCAAAGATTGAATAATTATAAAAATGGAAAATAATTTGAATTGAAATTAAGTCAAATCATTTTTTTCATAGCAAATTTAGTAAAGAAAATTGAGTATAGCACATACACAACACTGAAAGAGTGAAAAGTAAAAATGGAGATAAAGGGAAATATACATTAAGTTTGAATTATAACACATCCTAGTAAAAAAAAATGTCAAAAAAAAAAAAAAACCTTCAAATGGTCGAAGTTCAATCAAACAAAATTATCAATTTATGTAAGCAGAAAAGGTGACATGGTAAGTTCACTTTTTCCCTTAACATAAAAACAAAACAATTAATTATGAAATTCAAAGGTTACTCCAAAAGAATAATGCCTTAAGCCTTGTCCTTGGACTTGCTCATAATACAACAATACATATAATTAATAGAAATAAAGAAATACACTTGCTCAAAAATAATAATTAATTAAAATAAAAAAGAAGTTCTACTTATTAAAATCTTTCAAATACTTTATTCCTTGCGTAATGACATCCTGCTTCATCTCTAAATCTTGTAGGTCCAAAGTTGTTAACAACCATGCCCTTGAACATTGCGTTTAATCTCATAATTTCTTCATTGGCTAAACATAAATTAAATATCATTAGCCAATGTAAAAAATATTCCTAAACCTAGAAAAGCTTACACAACTCAAGTTCAATCTTGACCAAGGAAAATCCAATAAATAAGAAAAACAAAGTAAAAATAAACATGATATGATAAAAATTCTAAGATAGCTTGGCTATGTTTATACACACAAAAGTTAATGGCCACACACCCACATAAGTCAATTTTTTTTTTTTTTTTTTTATACATGTGTGTGCACCAACATGTAATTGTTGAAACAATCGGCCACCATAAACCAAAGTGTAAAATCATCTTCACGTTTGCAAGAACCTTTTCTATCATCTATATTCAACTAAAGAGAATAATCACATAATATTCATAAAATTTTAAAATAAATATAGTAAGAAGCACAAAGTTTGACTACAAACTCGCTTATAACCAAGTCTACAACTCTCACTAAAAAAATTAACATATTTACATATTTTGAAAATTGAACTGTTGGATTGCATATTCTTTATGTTTTTAACACGCGTGTCAAATTTCATACCAATTAGATTTATTATTCAATATGAAAAGAAAACTGTAAAATAAGAAAAAATGACCCTTGAATAGCTAAATCAGGTTGTTGCATAATACCACAGCTTTCCAAGGTACTATGAAATCATAGGATGACTTTGGTGATACTTAGTGTGAAAGTATTCAAGTTCTCTAAGTGCTACATAAAATCACAATGTCGGTCAAAATTATTCAACACGCTTAGAAAGAATTTAGTACCAATTCAAATTGATAATTCAGCATTTATAAATTAGAAAGTAAAGATGATCAATATTAAATTTGGATAACCCATTTTTCCTAAAAAATGTTCATATCCTAACACTAATTGATCAAAAAAATATCTATATTAGGATTAATTTGCAGAGGAATAATCACCAAATTCAAATATAATAAATGCAAAAATTAAAATAATTCAAAGACCTACATCATGTAAGTTAGAGAAAATTGTAAGGTGCAATGAGTACAGAAGAAATTTCTAATTCTGTCAATGTGAATTAGCTACATTTAAAATTACCTGATTTTTTTTCTATCCTTCTCACACTTTCAAAAATCTTCTTAAGTACCTCTTTGTTTGATTTTTGAATGCCCTTACAAACACAAAGTGTCATATCCTAACACTAATTGATCAAAAAAATATCTATATTAGAATTAATTTGTAAAGGAATAATCACCAAATTCAAATATAATAAATGCAAAAATTAAAATAATTCAAAGACCTACATCATGTAAGTTAGAGAAAATTGTAAGGCGCAATGAGTACAAAAGAAATTTATAATTCTGTCAACGTGAATTAGCTACATTTAAAATTACCTAATTTTTTTTTTCTAACCTTCTCACACTTCCAAAAATCTTCTTAAGTACCTCTTTGTTTGATTTTTGAATGCCCTTACAAACACAAAGTGTCATTGAGCAGCATTTAGAAATTCACCCAGTGAAAGATTTTTAAAATTTTGTACTTTGAAAAATTAAATTGAAATCTTATAAAAATGAGAATGTACTTAGTGACTCTATTGGAAAACACTTGAACAACATGACTAACCTTCCAAGATAGCAAAATATTATAACAAATTAATATGCATCAAACATGATAAGAGCAAGAAACTAAATGCATATGAATGGATAAATAAGAAACAATAACGTGTTAAAATTTAAAACAACAATTCCAAAGCGAAAGAGTAAAGGGTTATTCAAATTGTTCATATTGTTAAACTTGTATCTCAATGGAAACAACAATTTCTGAAAATTTTATTGATTCTATTCTTTTAAAAAACAGGTGGAGCACATCACTAAACAAATATTTGAAATAAATAAATATTGGGACTTGAAGCTCAAATATTTGACATCTAAAAATATTTGTCACGGTCTGTATTTCTCTGCAGCTGTTGGTCTACATTTTCTACAATCTGCATACTTGTTGCTCTGAATTTCTCTGCGCGTACCTATTGGTTTGTACTTCTCTATTGTATTGAACTTCTTGTTCTCTCTGTTTTCAGCTTCTTGTTTCCTCTGTATTTGGATGTCAGGGCTGTCTTATATGTATTTGTTTTCATCTATTATCAACAAATAGGAACGAAAATCCAATTCAAATGCAAAGTCTGCAATCTTAGCCCTATTGATCAAATATGGCCTACCTCATTCTACATTACAAAGTGTGTGTATACCAATGAAATACAATTTAAAAATAAAATTGACACAATCATTGTGATATGTGAACTATATGGGGAAAAAATCTAATATAGAGAAGTATATACTGGAAAAACTTGATAACAATGCTAGAAGAGAAACACGGGAAACGAAATTATAAAGGGAAAAAATGTTTCCACAAAAAAAAACAGGATAAATAAAATGAAAGTTTTAAAGTGCAGAGATATACTCAAAACAAATTGAACCCAATTATCCAAAAGGAAAACCAAATTCAACACAAATAACAGATATTAAAAACCATTCTTAACCCAAATTCCTTATTCAAAACCAAATCTAAACCAAAAAACTTAATGCAATCCAATCCAGTCAAAATACCCCGACCTAAATCAGATTTGACCCCAAGTTAGAAAATAAAAATAAAAGTAAAAAACCAAAAAACGGAGACTATACTGGTGGAGGGAATGGGTTTGACGATGGCAAAGGCCTGGACTGTTGCTTGACGCAGTTGAAGGCAGATTTCTCATTTTTTTCTCTCTCCACTCTTTGTGCCTAATAGACTGATTCTCTCTCTCTCTCTCTCTCTCTCTCTCTCTCTCTCTCTCTCTCTCTCTCTCTCTCTATGTTTATCAAACTCTCTCCCTCTTTCTCTTTTAATCTGTGTTTTCTGTTTTAAACTGTGTAGGTTGCACAATAAACAGTTAAAGCTTAAAGCCAAAAACGGTGCAACATGCTGTATTTTGTAACTTTCAAATTGTAAGCGTGGCAGGTTTTTAACTGGGCAATTTTCCTTACGTGTCATCACAGCCTTAATTCCAGGGAAAGGCTGTAGCCATGGAAGTAAAATTAGAAGTCATATGAAAGAATTGCAGGTTCATGCTAAAGAAATAAACCAAACATACTACTACCATATAGATCTTTAGCAATTGAAATTTCAAAAACTATAAATAAAAAATTAACCAAAAGATATTAAGATGACACCACTAGATTGGAAAGAATTAATCAAATTTTCTTTCATATAGCTAATTGATTAGAACTATACCCAACTATTTCATTTTTCATCCTATTGTAAGTGTCAATGGAAATAAAAAAAATTGTCAAGAACTATATAAAATCATCTATCACCAAACACTCTACTTTATCCTTATTTTTGTCATATATCTATGAGTTTCAAAATTGGGCAAAGTTGTAGATAAATGAATCAATCCTTGAGAATGCGCACATGTTTAGATTTCTTGAGGAGAAACACAAATATTAAGAGTTGGATTCATTACTTCCAAGAGTCATTTGAATGATTAATTAATCTTTGTGTTGATCATGGTAATATACACTTAAGCAACTATATTTTAGAAAAATTAAAAAAAGATATGTGTAAAGAAACATCCAATAGATGTCCTATAAATAAAGAGGAAAAAGTACAAATTAACTCTTATAAGAAAGACATAGAAGTATAAATACATGTTTAGTGACAGATTATTGTAGATAGGGAAGCGGTATCCAGGAAAGAAGATATGATTGGCCACATTGGCCACGCTTTGAATTCTTTCGTCCCCTCACTATGTAGATTGTAAACTTAGTTACAGAACAGCTCCAAAACCAATTCAATTCCTAATATCCAAAATAAAAACAAATACTCACTAAACAAATTCTAATTTTCTAACCCAAATACCTGAATCAAAACCAAATCCAACCCAAATGCCTAAATCCAACCAAATACCCAAACATAAATCATACTATCTCTGAGAAAATTATCTTTTTTTGATAAGTAAATCTCTGAGAAAATTACTCTCTACCATAACATACAAAGTAATCAATTTTGTACAAAGAACATCATTCTTTCAGATTTAAGAATTTAAAACATGCAAAACCTAGAAAAAACCCAACATCAAAAATAACAAAATAATGATTTAAAAGTTTTTTTTTTTTTTATTTTGAATATCGTCTAAAATCTACAATGTATAAACAAAATAACAAAATATTTTCAGATTTCAAAATCCCACAATTTCAATCCCCCTTACAAATAACATAACATGTAAAAGAGGTAACGTTAGGAGAATATTAGGAAAAAAAATTTGGTACCTTCGCTTTGATGAAATTAGAGACTCCAAATTAAAGAAAGATTCCACTTCATCTCTGCAGAGAAAGAAATTGAATGTTTTACATCCAAAAGAGACGAATTTAAACAAACCCATTACTAAAAATATCTAATAAAATAGTCACATATCAGTATTTAATTTCTAGAACCAAACCCAACTGTAATTGTAAAAGTTTGAAACATATAACAGATCTAATTTGTGGGGAAAAAGTTGGAGAATGAATACTAACCCCGTTAGAGGCATTGTTAATAGGTAGAGTGATTGTGTTGTAAGGTATGACTTTTCACAGTTAAAATCTAAACGTGTTAGAGTGTTTTGAAACTTTTTTGATTTCTTATGCCAAATCGATGTAGTCTTTATCGTTCTGCCTCTTTCTCTGTTTCTTTCTCTGCGTCTCAGCCTCTCAGGTCTCATGGCCTCTCTCTCTGTGCATAGTATTTTAACCAGTTTATTTTTTTAACTCAAATAAGTAAATCTAAAGCAATCCAACCAAAAAATTCAAAACTAAATCATATTCAATCCTCAGATTCGAAAAAGAAAAGGAAAAAAACAACAAAAACAAAAACTATATTGATTATAGGTATACAACAAAAAAACCTAAAATAAATATCAATGCAACATTCAATCCTATACATATTTAATCCCAACGTTTTGGCTAAGATTAGAAGCAGAAAGTACGATTTCTGTAATCTAAAAAAAAATCCTGTTTCTTTACAGTGAAAACCCAAAAGAAAAAAAAATAATCAAAACCTAGTGTAATCCATATAGCTAAATAAATTCAATCCAACCAATTTCACACCCAGATCTAAGAAAGAAAGAATGAAAGGAAAAAACTTTCCCGATGGTAGTTTTGACGATCTGATGGTAACGTGTTAATGGCACTTAGTTTCTCTTCCTCAATCTTTACTGATGTGTGCCTTATGTACTGTCTCTCTCTATCTCCGTATCTATCTATCTGATGGTAACGGTGTTGATGGCTTTCTGTAGGTGTGCATTTGAGCGAATAAAGCCACCGCCTGATATATATTTTAAAACGCTAGAGTTTTTTTTTAGAGTTTCTGTAGGTGTGCGTCTGAAAGTTTTTTTTATTTTATTTTTATCGTTAGGGTTTTTTTAATTGCTTTGTTTTTTAATTTTATTTTAACCAGTTTTTTTTTTAATATACAAAAAACATTGTCAAATGGTGTTTAGCTTGTAAACCATGGTTAGTTGTTCATTTTTGTGGTTTTTTATTTCTTTTGTTGCGCATTCTTTCCTGGAAGCTTTACATGTTTTAAAGTGTATTTTTGGGTTTTCCCAAAAAAAAAAAAACTATTTTTAATAAATTAAAAAATAATTATAATAATGACCATGGGTGATTATTATAATTATTTTTTAAACACAGTATAAGGATTTACAATGGGAAAGTCTGTAATAGGTATTTTAGTATCTTCAGGGATATGGGATATTTCATATAGATATTCTAATTATTTGAGTAGATTTTCTAAGGGAAAGATCACAAGAAGTGGTAATGGTATCAGTGATTGCTGGTGATGTGACAGCTGAGGATGATGAACTGGAACTGGCCATGACTGTTTCTAAAATAAAGAACAATTTTCCTAAGATCTTGACAGGACTAAAACATAGGGAGAAGTGGACGAAGAAGAATGAGAAAGGGACGAAACCAAATGTAAAAGACTAAAAGATGAAAAGAAACTAAAATACAAAAACTAATTTAGTTCATGAAAGTAGGAAGCTACGGGAGGAAGGTGGAAATGACGGAATGTGAATAAGGACGGGAGACAACTACAAGACGAACATAGGAGAGTGTAAGAAGATCATGGAAACTTATTAATGGTATATAATGCTAAAATACTATAGAAAATAACTGCAGAATATGGGATAGAATACAAAACAAAGTACAACAAACTGAGAGATATTATTATATTAAACAAGTTTTTTACAGGACTGGAAGACATAAACTGTAAAATATTACATAAGCTAGCTGACTCTCTAATTCTTTCTTACTCTCATTCACTCTCTCTTCTTGCCTCTAGAACTTCTGCTCAACTAATGATACAAACGATCTATTTATAGGCAAACATTTTACAAAAGGACGAAATAATTTACAGTAACAAAGTGTGAATTCTAATTTCTTGCTTTACAGTTGTTGGATGCTGGTGGAGGACGCAGTGCTAGCTAGCTTCTGCAAAATTATGCTCTGACAATAGAAATCATGGAACTGAAGTAAAAGACTAGTTATCATGCATGGAAACTTGAAAGGAGTGTGACGGCAAGGTGGAAAAGGAAGCCAAGACAAGAGTGGGTCCAAAGTCACATCTCAGCCTCTTATAGCCCCAATAATTGGCCCCACACCAATAGCCCAAGTTCACATCCTCCTTGATACCTACTCCAGACCCATCCCAGTGATAGCCTTGTTTGACACAGGAGCAGCAGCAACAATTCTTCATCCAAAGATTTTACCAGAAGATTTTTGGATACCCTATCATCAGATATTCAGAGCAGCCAATGGAGAAACATTCCTGATTACCCAGAAAAGCAAACCCATTCACATCAGAATATTCCCAACCCTTACCATTAAACACCAAGTCCTTGGATCCCCTCTCACAGGCAGAGATCTCCTCATAGGATTTGACCTCCTTCACCAGATACCCAACCTCAGATGGTCCTCAAAAGGCCTCTTGCATAAACAACACCTTCTCACATGGACCAAGATACCACATTTGTTTTCATTAAACCCCTTTGATTCCTTGAAAGCCCAGATTATCAATGAATGTTGTGTAGCCACCCACTCAGAATTCCTCCTCAAAAACCCAAAACCATTATGGAAAAACCCTTTTCCCCAATTTCAACATGTCTCTCAGAGACCCTCACCTTTGTATTGGTTACCGCTTCAGTCAACTTTTGTTAGTTGTCAAGAATTTTTGAAAGGACTTGATTCTGTGCTACAGCATTTTCTGCCTGCCAATTAAGGGCTGCTTCAGCTGATGAGACCTGTTTTTTACTTCCATTTGAATTATTGTGGTATGGAGGACTAGAGGTTTTCTAGAAAGGTAGTCAGTGATAAGGTTATCTGTACCTTTGATGTGTTTGACTTGGAAGCACCATTGTGAAAACCAATTTGACTATCTGAGTAACTGGGGATGGGGGAGCATTTTTCTTTTGAACTGGAGCATTTTTGGGAAGGAAGACATATCCATTTCTACAAGAAAAATTGTGACCAAGGAGGTGGAACTGGAACTTTTCAATACCATGTTTGACTGCCAGAATTTCTTTAAAAGTGGAATGATAATGGAGTTTTAAAGGCTTGAATGCACCGCTTTTCTATCCACAAATGCTTCTTTTTCCATTAATTTCTTCAAAGAGAGCTGCTGTCCAATACTCATCACTTGCATCTGTCTGCAAAATTCTTTTTCCTGTGCCTGGAATTTGCAAAGGGGGAAGCTTTTCTGATAATTTTTTCAACTGTTGAACTGCTTTTGTGTGAACTGAATTCCATGCTGGAGGAGTTTTTTTTAATAACTTGGACAAACAATCTCTATGTCTGGAAATTTTTGGAATGAAGTCTGACATGTAATTAACAATTCCAAGGAACTGCTGGATCTGTTTGGTGCTGGTGAGAATATCTGGAAATTCTCTGAGAGAAACTGCTATGTGAGGCTGCAGAGTATACTTTCCATCTAAAATGTTTACCCCTAGAAAATCAATAGAGAATACTCTTATGACCATTTTCTTTTCTGAAAGCATGATCCCTTGAGCTTTTACTAAATTGTAGAATTCAGTAAGCAATTTTTCATGGGATTCTGCATCCTTTGAGAATAAGAGGATATCATCTACATAGATCAGTGCATTTGACAATAGTGGTTGGAAAAGAGTTACCATTGCTTTCTGGAACTGAGATGGAGCATTTTTTAGGCCAAAAGGCATTACTGTCCATTGATAATGGTGGTCTGGAATGCAAAAAGCTGTCTTGTATCTTTCTTCTGGATGAATTCCAAGTTGCCAAAATCCTGCTTTAAGATCAAACTTTGAAAATACTTTAGCATTGGAAAGATGCTGGAAAAGAGCACTTTTGTTTGGCAGTGGAAACTTGTCATCAGCAAGATAATGACTAAGATCTTGGTAGTTGATTACCAATCTGAGCTTTCCTCGAACTTGTTCTCCATGCTTGTTAACATAAAAGGCTTCACATGCCCATGGAGAAGTTGTGGGTTCAATGAGGTTTTCTGAGAGAAGGGTAGCTAACTCCTGCTTAGCTAGGGACAAGTGTTCTAGATTCATACCTCTATGACTAGCTTTTGTAGGGTTAACACCTTCATTCTTTTTGAAGGGAAGGGTTATGAAAAAGGCTGGGTTTTTCCATAATGGTTTTGGGTTTTTAAGGAGGAATTCTGAGTGGGTGACTGCACAACATTCATTGATAATCTGGGCTTTTAAGGAATCAAAGGGGTTTAATGAAAACAAATGTGGTATCTGGGTCCATGTGAGAAGGTGTTGTTTATGCAAGAGGCCTTTTGAGGACCATCTGAGGTTGGGTATCTGGTGAAGGAGGTCAAATCCTATGAGGAGATCTCTACCTGTGAGAGGGGATCCAAGGACTTGGTGTTTAATGGTAAGGGTTGGGAATATTCTGATGTGAATGGGTTTGCTTTTCTGGGTAATCAGGAATGTTTCTCCATTGGCTGCTCTGAACATTTGATGATGGGGTATCTAAAAATCTTCTGGTAAAATCTTTGGATGAAGAATTGTTGCTGCTGCTCTTGTGCCAAACAAGGCTATCACTGGGATGAGTCTGGAGTAGGTATCAAGGAGGATGTGAACTTGGGCTATTAGTGTGGGGCCAATTATTGGGGCTATAAGAGGCTGAGATGTGTATATGGTTTGGATTTCTAGGTCTGAATCATCTGTAATGCTTGAATCTGATTCATCTTCTGAGGTTGAATAAGCTATGGTTGCCAAGGCTTGGGGAGAATAATCATCATCAAGTGAAAAGAGTGATTCCACATCTGAAAATGGGGTATCATCTGCATGAATCTGGGCTTGCTCCAAAAGCTTTACTGCTTTGGCTTTCTTTGGACAATTTTTTGCAAAATGACCAGGCTTTCTACATACAAAACAAACTTTTGAAGTTTTGCCTTTGAATTGCTTTCTTCTGAGAAAGGAGTGGCGTTTTAGTCCTGTCAAGATCTTAGGAAAATTGTTCTTTATTTTAGAAACAGTCATGGCCAGTTCCAGTTCATCATCCTCAGCAGTCACATCCTCAGCAATCACTGATACCATTACCACTTCTTGTGATCTTTCCCTTAGAAAATCTACTGCAAATAGATTAGAGTATCTATATGAAATATCCCATATCCCTGAAGATAGTAAAATACCTATTACAGACTTTCCCATTGTAAATCCTTATACTGTGTTTGATAAACCCCAAAAAACTTTCAAAAAATCCATAAAAAAATTTTTAGGTCCTTCTCAACCCTCTAATGTCAAAGAGTATGTCCAAGCCTCAAAATTTGACCAGTTTAATATTCCAGCCAGTGAGAAAGAAAATTTCATCACTCTTGCCCTACCCAGAGAGTTTGTCATCCCATGGCAAAGACAAGGTTATACTCACCTCCATTTTGGTGCAGTAAGACTTGCACTAACTTTTCATGGCAGAAAAGGACTCCCTATAGCTTCTAGAATTACTCTTCTTGATTCTAGATTTATGGAATATCACAATGCAGTCATAGGTACAGTCCAAACCACACTTAATGCAGGAACAGTCTTTGTCACCCTTTCAAAAATTCTTGACAACCAACAAAAGTTGACTGAAGCGGTAACCAATACCTTTTCATCCTCAAATTCCCTCATTGAAGATTAGAAAGCTTCACATGCCCATGGAGAAGTTGTGGGTTCAATGAGGTTTTCTGAGAGAACTGGCTGGAGCATAGCTGTTGGAAAGACTGTAACTTCTTCTTTTTCTGGTGTGGTTGTCATAAACCTAACTTCAACATCACCATTCTGATTTCTGATGAAGAAAGGAGTGTTGGACTGGATCGGCTGAGATGCCTGATGGAGAGTCTCATACTTTGTAATCCATGACTCTGGAAAGAGTTTTTTCATCTGTTCTTTATCCAACTATCTTGGAACAAATGTACACATAGGCGGCATGATTCCACATCTGAAAATGGGGTATCATCTGCATGAATCTAGGCTTGCTCCAAAAGCTTTGCTGCTTTGGCTTTCTTTGGACAATTTTTTGCAAAATGACCGGGCTTTTTTCTACATACAAAACAAACTTTTGAAGTTTTGCCTTTGAATTGCTTTCTTCTGAGAAACTTTCATTTCTTTTTTCTGAAAAACTTCTTCTTTGGATGAGAATGCTTCTTCTTCCAAAAATACTTTCTGTAATGATCTTTTCTCTTGGTCAGACAAGAACAAGTTTTATCATAACACTTAATCTGCAAATCTTTTCTTTTGCAATTGTCTTTGAGCTTGCTATGGATCTTGTCAATCTCCGAAAGAAACTTTCTTTAATTGCATAGTTTTTCCAAAGCAATGAGGACATGTTGATAGATTTCTCCAAGAGAGGCTTGCTGCAAGGTGATCTTTTGAAGATTCATCATGCGAAGAGTTTTATCACCAAGTGGTTCTGGAAAAGAATTCAAGAAAGTGTGCTTGGAATTGACATCATCCATGCCATTAAAGGCATTATATCTGCTTGACATTCTGTCAAAGTGTTTCTCCAAATCTTTTCTTTCAAAAGAACAACATTTCATCAGTAGGAACTCATCTCTGGCTACTTCAGTGTAATGGGCTAATGAACCAAGAAATTCATTATGGAGGATCGTGAAAAAATCCTCGAGTGTGTTACTTTGGGCTGCTTGTCTTTGCCTGTATTCTCCAAGGTTTATCCACCATTGTCTCAGTCTACCTGTGAGTCTTGCTACAAATTTGGCAATTATCTGGGCAACTGTATTGTTTGGGGCTTGGAGTTCAGCTGTACACCATGAGTACATATTAAAGATCTCTTCATGCCATTTTGAAGGAGGACTGTTATCAAGGGTGAACAAGTGTTTTGAATCTGTGGTTGAGGAGTAGGTTAATCTTGTGTGGTGATTAGGGATGACAGGTGGTGTAGGAAATATTGGTGGTGGTGGTGGAGGTTGTTTAGGGCGAAGGACATCATCTTCTTCTTCTACTTTTGGATCAGTCATAAAGACTTCATCTAAGTCAAGATCAGACAAGTCTACCCTGACACATCCAAAATCATCATTCCCCAGTTTCCCCATATCAAAACCTCTAACCACTAAACATGATACATCCAGCTCAAAACCCTTTTAAACCATGTGGAATTTTTCCCAACATACTAAACCCAACACCACTACCTCAACCAGAACCCAGACCTGAACCTCCAATCAAACCATAAAATGAACCTTCTTCCATCAAAAAAGACAAAGAACCATTATACCAACCACCAGATCCAACCATTGGTGCTTCCTCCAGACCCCCAGATATGAACCTGTTAGCCATAAATTCTGACCCTCCAAACCCGATATCATCATTCCTTAGAACTTTAACTCTTCAAGAACAGACAGAGATGCCTAATGGAAAGTCTCATACTTTGTAATCCATGACTCTGGAAAGAGTTTTTTCATCTGTTCTTTATCCAACTGTCTTGGAACAAATGTACACATAGGCGTCATGCCTGGATCAACTTGGATCAAAAGAGCATCATTGGACTGGGCTATCTCTGGTATAGCTACATCAAAAGCATGGTTTTGGAGTCTGTAGGCAAGCTGATAGTGGAGTGTGGCTGTAAAAGTATCAGGTACTTGGAAGGCTCCTGTAATCTGAACTTGGACTTTAAGAGCATCACAAAGGTGAGGGTCTCTAAGAGACATGTTGAAATTGGGGAAAAGGGTGACAAAGATTGTTCCTGCATTAAGTGTGGTTTGGACTGTACCTATGACTGCATTGTGATATTCCATAAATCTAGAATCAAGAAGAGCAATTCTAGAAGCTATAGGGAGTCCTTTTCTGCCATGAAAAGTGAGTGCAAGTCTTACTGCACCAAAATGGAGGTGAGTATAACCTTGTCTTTGCCATGGGATGACAAATTCTCTGGGTAAGGCAAGAGTGATGAAATTTTCTTTCTCACTGGCTGGAATATTAAACTGGTCAAATTTTGAGGCTTGGACATACTCTTTGACATTAGAGGGTTGAGAAGGACCTAAAATTTTTTTTATGGATTTTTTGAAAGTTTTTTGGGGTTTATCAAACACAGTATAAGGATTTACAATGGGAAATTCTGTAATAGATATTTTACTATCTTCAGGGATATGGGATATTTCACATAGATATTCTAATCTATTTGCAGTAGATTTTTTAAGGGAAAGATCACAAGAAGTGGTAATGGTATCAGTGATTGCTGAGGATGTGACTGTTGAGGATGATGAACTGGAACTGGCCATGACTGTTTCTAAAATAAAGAACAATTTTCCTAAGATCTTGACAGGACTAAAATGCCACTCCTACTATCAATTTATCCTGACGGGCCCAATTATGGTTCTCGTCCGAGACCTATAATTATAATAATTCTTGATAAAAACTTTAATTTTTTATATTATGACAGCATTATACCCTCCTTAAAAAGGGTTAATAAATTAATAACTTTTAAACTATCGAAATCTTGCTAATTTCCACAAAGCAATTGGTTTTATGGAAGATATGCTCAATCTGTTTGTTGGAAAAGGTCCTTAAAAGATATTCCTTCAATAATTTAAAAATATAAATATAAAAAAGGAAAAGGTTGCAATGTTTGGTTGCTAAGAGAAGATATGCTCAATCTGTTTGTTGGGAAAGGTCCTTAAAAGATATTCCTTCAATAATTTAAAAATATAAATATAAAAAAGGAAAAGGTTGCAATGTTTGGTTGCTAAGAGAATTAATCATAAATTCCAGATTTTTGTTGCTAATATGCCAAATTCATGACACATTAGTGTCTAGATTGGCATGGCAATCAAAATGGCTCATTTTGCAAACTTTAAAAATTACTATTACTGATAAAGCACTACTAATTAATACCACATTTATGACCTTTCTTCAACCTGGATTTTTGCCCAAAATATGGAGTTCGGTCCATTCATTCAACACTATTATTTTAATCTTTTGAACCTGTGTGGGAAACTACAAAGTTGAAGTGCAAGTAGAAGCATGAACACAATTTTCTACAGGCCATATATATACACATATACACACACATACAAAATATCATATTCTCTCCACCAGTACCCATATTTACCATTCCACACCATCCAACTGATTGCTTGCACGTGTTAAAAACATGGTGAAAATAGCACTAAGTTGAAAATTCCATATGATTGAGAGACAGATTTTAAAATGGTCTTTAACCATGATTAGATGTCCATATTTTAGTGGTACAGTAGAATTTTTAGCAAATTTTTAAGCATTATTTCATTCTCATAATGACAAATAAAGTATCTATATATAAATCACTTTCTCAATAAAAAGAAGTATCTGTAAATCAATCAAATCTTTGATACCCTTTGCAGCTTCAGCTTTGTGGTCATGCCACATTGGCTGCTGCACACACAATGTACATTACACTTTCAGATTTCAAAATCTACAATTTCAATTACTCTTCAAAAATAGCAAAACAGGTAGGATGGAAAACAAGAACTGAAAATTAAATTGAATTTTGTAGTTGCTATTTTTCCTTCTGATCTTAGCATGCTAGCTGCTGCTTCATTTCAAATAATGATAACACTTTCTCTTTCTTAGCGCTCCACTCCCCCCCCCCCTTTGAATAGTAAGCGGTAAGTCATTGGTTCAAATCCAATAATAGGTAAAACTAGCTGAAACTCCTATTTTTGTTAGCATGACAGCAAGTACAAAAACTAATGTTTAATACCTTGCAGTTCAAAAATAGCACACATCAAACTTATTTTCAATTAGTATTCCCGAAAATTTTGAAGCTGGAAAGAGAACTAACAGAAGTATATGAGCTTGTATAAAAATCATTAGTAATAAGTAGGACAAAGCAAGAGAGATGAAGTTAGACCAAATCAACCATTTCATAAAGAACTGTGGTTAGGATTGGACCTTGGAAGGATACAATTGTTACTACAAAAAACAATTATTTGAATGTAGTTACAGATCTTGTTGCCAAAGTCCATGTCTAGACATTTTAAATGCAAAATTTTCTTCACTTTTGCTTACTATGAGGTGCTTAGCATAAAAAAAAAAAAAAAAAATTATTCTACAACAAATAAATACACAGTATGGAATGAAATGGAAAAAAAAAAAGTTTATTACAACAGTCATCGGATAAATTTCTATTTTGATTCGAACAGCCTCTTCTTCAACTCCTTGATTTGTTTTCTCAATGTTTTGATTTAGTCTTCCAACCCAAACATTTTATGCTCATATGAATCCAATCACTTCTAACCACAGTTTACCTCTTTGTAATTTTCCCAACCATATAAATGAAGAAATTACACTAATAACATTTAATTATATGGTAAAATACAAATTGATAACTTAAGAAAAGAATATATTGATTTTAGTCATTAGCACCACAGGAAAATGACAATATAAGCAGTGCAGTCCTTGTAATCAAAGAATGGAGATGCTACAAATTAGGAGTTTCTTGCTTTCAATTATTATAGTGTTAACCTAAAAGAACATACTTGAAGACTATTTATCATGTAAATATCTCAAATACAAAGGATCATGAAGGAGATGATCTGAAACAACACAATTGTGAAAGAGAAAGATGTGGAAGGTTTGCTTGAAATTAGCTAAATACAACATTTCTATTATAAATCTCAACCACATCTTACATGAAATTCACCTGAAACAAAAGTAGCCAAAACACCAAAAAAATTTACAACCCGTAAAGCAAATGCACCACACACACAATGGCACAAAATAATTCTAACCGCAACAGGAACAGGAGCTACTCAGCATTGGTACGGATACCCTTCACTTACAGCTTCCCAAAGCCATAATGAGTGTGACTATGCTTTATTAATATGGAAAAACTTTTCGAACCAAAACAGTATTTGAAGAAGAAAAGAGTACGCTGACCTTTAGAAAAATTTTGTTGTAGAGAAGAGATGAGGCAAAGCAGCAGATCAGATGGCAGTTGACCTCAATTCCTACACATAAATCAAATGCACTCAGTTGTCCTTCCCTTTCTCTGTATCGCAATATCGCTAGGTTTTTTTCAGAGAGTGAAAATGTTGAGTACAGTCTGATGAGAAGAGATCGCTAGGGTTTTTTTAGTTGCAATTGTTTTTTAGCGGTTTTTTTTTTTTTTTTTTTTTTTTTTTTTTTTTTTTTTTACAACCACTGTCAAACGGTATTAAAAAAGAAATAAATTTTTTTGTTTAAGATGTTTGCCTTAGAACTCATTTCTATACCCTTTCTTTGGTCGATATTGGTGATATCATGGTGCAATTTGTATTATGCTTATATTGAGCCTGCTGTGGGTAGTAATTAATTTGTTATCCAAAATATTTATTCATTTCTTTATTGTTACTATTATTATTCTAGAAAGTATGCTTCAAACATGGATGGAACTTTTGAAGAAAAATAGCCTTTTACCTTCCATAGGCTTTAGGGTGTTATCTTTAGAAGCAACAGCCAGAATGAAACCTTCAACACCTATATATAGAAAGCAACTTTAACATTGATAGTGTAAAGAAGTAGAGTCACTGAAACATTTACCATTTGAAAGAAATAAATATTGGCGAACAAAGAATAGATGAAAAAAATATCTTCAGAAACTAAGTAGGATTAAAAAATGAGAATTATTACTAAATTGCTTCAGACATACAAAGTTCTTAAACAATTTAAGCTATATAGGTCCTAAGTTCATGTGAAACAGTTATTTTTGGCATTGGGAAGTAACAATGTGGAAAGAAATACCCTTTTCTTTATCTCAGACTTAGGCTTCTTATAAACTTCCTTTTCCTCTTTTTCTAACAAAGGCAGCACCACCTTAATGAAAAACAGTTCCATGAATCAAAATTCCTAAGCAAATATAAATATCTCCATAAGCAGAGCACACAACAATAGGAGTATAGGACTGCTATATTAATAGGAATTATTTTCCTTAAAGTGAAAACTTATCTGTAAAAATTCAGTGAACCCTTCACATTGAAGTTAAGATTCAAAATAACTTTCAGTAAGGATGGAAAGTTTTCTATTAGATTTTTTACGTTGTACTTCCTAAGTGATGGAAATTTGGTCTAGGCATTTTTACAAACACTTTGGGGAACAAATAACGCAGTCACCAATCAAAATCTTCAACTGGTAGTACAACTTTAAACAAAATACAAATGTATACATAGTTACTAAGTATTTAGCATCTAACCACTGTAATTTATCACACACACACACACACACAATGAAGTATGCAAAAAATTTCCAATACCAAGAGCAACATAAACAAAGAGAAAGTAAGAAAAACTCAGAAAGGACACTCACAATGTGGTTCATATGGGCGTGAGAGATGCAAAGGAAGTCTTGCTGTATCGCCTGCTAGGGGCAATGACCAATATTGAAAGCCAAATTGAGAGTATGCAAACTTATGCAGGTTTTCCTTACTCTCAATTTAACCCATTATTTCTAGATACTAATGGACACAATAAAGCGGGAAAAACCATCAAAATAAACAACATTAAAATTTTTGGAAAATGAATCATTTCCCAAGAAAACATTGTTGATGCCCATTTTTGCAAATCCATGAGAAGGAAAGCCCAATGAAAAGTAAGGCCCAAATAGCCCACCAAGAAGACCAAAGAGCAAGAGAGGTCCAAAAAAAGAAATACATGGGAAAGTGAGCTGCAACAATACAAATTGTCGCAGAATATAGTTTTTTGGTAGAATGGTTTTGGCGGATGAAGATAAATTGGGCCTAAGGGAGGTGGGGGGAAAAGGGGGTCTATATTTGGTTTCTTGCCTTAACTTCTTTTGGGAAAATGCCTTGCTGGGATGGTATCTAACCCGAAAGAAGTAGCGGATGGTTGGGACTATTTGATGCATGCCATAGAGCTAGGTAGTGAGGTAGCCCAATCCTTATCCATTTGAACCTAGAGTAAAAGTACACAGCAAGAACAAACAAAAGGGAATTTTGTCGTGAAATGAGTAATAATGCAGCAAACACAGTAGTCAGGGCAACCAATGGGTTAATGGGTAGTCTTGAATGGATGCCCACAACGAACCAAAAATAATTGGTGAAACTCTAAGGGTAAAAGGGAGAAATCTCATTGAATTAGCTCATTATAAAAGGACGTAGCCATGGATGAGAAAAAAAGAGGAAGAAGGGAAAAAAAAAAAAAAAGTAAGTACGGGAGACCTAATGGGAAGTGGACCCAAGAGAGAAAGCACCTAAAGGAAAAGACCCAAGTGAGAAAAGCAACTTACAACCAAAGAGTAGTAAGGAAACTAAGAGTAAAAAATAGAACGGGGGGAAAGAAAGAAAGTGGTAAAAAGAAGAGAGAAAACATGGCAGGAGTAGGGCCATGCATCAATAGACCATCTTTTCCCTCCCTCTTAGCAAACCCACTCTTTAAAGTCTCCAAAAATTAATAGCTAGTAGCCATTTAGGCCTATTCTCCAAAATGCACAACTTTGAAGGCAAAAGCTTATGGCAAAAGCCTATGATAAGGTTGTTCAATTTGGGGTTTGGGTTCTTTTTTGGTTTACTTATTCAATGGGAAGATTCAATGATTGATTTCTATTACAAATATATATTATTTCACTCATTAAAACTTATATCTGTTGTATTTAGTTATTTTGCTATAGCACATTTTTATTATATTTACCGTATTAGCTATTATACTAACTAAACCTTTTTCCGCCGAAGCTTTCTTCTATATTTGTTGTTAAGTGTTTTACTTTGGACCCATTATCCTACCACAAGTGTATATTTATATATATATATATATATATATATATATATATATATATATATATATATCTTGTTTCCCACGATCTGTAAAATATATATATTATAGATGTATATAATATATATTGTACATATATGAATATATGTATGTATATATTTGAGAATATGCTAACCCATGTAAGCTAACACTTGCTTGATTGGTATTTTCTTTAGGTTTTAGATTTGTTTACATGCAGGAAATAGAAAAGTATTTCTGTAGAAAATGAAGAGTAGTCACTCACAACAGACAGCTTTATTGCACAGCAGGAGGTTTTACAGTAGACAGCTTTATTGCACAGCAAGAGGCTTTATAGCAGACAGCTTTATTGACACAACAAAAAAACTTAACTGCACGGCAGACAGTTTTACTGCATAGCAGAGAAGTTAGACTTGTGGCAAAAATTGGAGAAAAGTTCCTCCTGCGGTAGAAACAAAGAATAAGTCCACTTTGTAGCGTCTTCCCTTGGACTTGGACTCATCGTTTGCACACCAGCCGGACCAAAGAGAGTTGCTCTTGGACCGGTCCCAACTCCCCGATCCAGAAATCTTTGGGCCTAGTGTAGCGGCAAGCAGCCTAGCCCAACATTTGCAAAAAAAGCCCACACAAACATTTTTTTATTTATAAAACTATCTCATTTCCCAAAATTTAGTTACAATCTTAAAATGTGTTGGAGAATTATTGTTTAATTTTCTTTACTTAGATTGGTGGAGATAGAATTGTTTTTCAAAAGAAAACAACTCCATTTATATTTGAATTACCTTTTTTTTAGCTTGCTTAACCCAAGAAAGATTTTTTTTTTTTTCCATTTGTTTTCTTACTTGGGGATGAAGTTGCTTCTGTTAGGATGTGAGCTCATAAATCCTATTATATGATGCTATGTATGACTTAATGTTGTAATTAATAAAGTTTTTTTTTTATAATCTAAAATAATGATAACATGAATATCAGATATTATCATATAGTTCATGAGATGCATAATATGTGATTTATATGAAAAGTCACAGAAGATATAAATCACAAGTTCTTTGTAAACTCAGAATTATAGTTCGTAGTCAGTGATGAAATTGGGCATTTCATCTACGAAGACTATAACATATGAACTAAGATGATTTGTCTTGATCATGGAAGTGGAGACTTCTAGTTGGTATGTTGATATGTTTTAAGAGTTAAGACATATTGAATTAGACCGCTCTGAGATTTATTATTCTCCTAACAACTGTCAAAGAATAGTAAATCTCACGACTTATATTTATATGAACTCTTAATCCTGAGAGGATAATGGACCTGATCATGAAATATAGGTTGCTTTGATATATTAGGAGTGAGATCTAAAGACACGATCAAAACCTCAGTATGTTGGGCAGCCACATTTAGTGTTGATGGAACATATATTCTCAAGATGGAACTCATAGTCTTTTAACGGAGATACAAAATATTCCCTTGAGATAAGTTTAATAGGTTTGGTTATTCAGAGTATTAGACCTAGCCACTTTAGTAAGGAGTTACTAAAGTATATATTCATGAGATGAATAACATAGAGGATTAAACCGGGTACTCAAGGATTAAGATGTAGTAATTTACCAATTGGCAGTCTGCATTCATGACTTTGTATTAATTCGAATATTTTATGAAGGGGTTGCATGTATAATAAAGTCTTGGGATATAATTTATAAATAAGGTCTAGAGTGAAACTATATTTATATAGTGGTATTAAATATAGTTAATGGTAACCTTAGATTTGTCAAGAGTTGACTAAAAAGCCCAAGACCCATAGGAGCTAGTGTCTTATTGGTCCCTTTTGGTCCCACTCCATGCCACACACTAAAACCCCATTGGAAAAGCCCAAAAGGCCAACCCAATTAGATACAAAGGGAGAAACATTTAGAATTTTGTGTGTGTGTGTGTGTGTGTGTGTGTGACATCATTGTAAAAAATGGTGTGAATATGAGTGTGAGGCACTCTCTAATTCTCCCTTTGAAAACTGATTGAGAGACAACACTTCTTGGCGTAAAGTGAAATTGGAGTGAAGATTAAAAGTGTTCTCGAGTACTTCTGATCTTTTGCTTTGAATTTCATCGCACCAAGGTATGCTCTCTTGTTCTTGGATTCTGAAATTTGCATAGTACATGTTAACAATTGTGAATGAAGTAAATCTATTAATTTTTCGCTAAAGATGTTTTGTATGCGATACAAACATGTATTTAACCAACAGCTTCTCTTCATGCTTACTTGCAACCTGAAATGATTCCAACTTATTCTCCAAGATGGATTTCAATTGCCTTATCAATCTCATCCATCAAAACCTCATTTATGTCCTCCAAATCAGTCATTTCTCAACATGGGTTCTTCTTGTGATCCTCAAGGTTTCTTTTCTTCTCAATTCTTATTCTTTCTCAGTCAATGCCAAAGCCGTTATCTATGATTAATGGAATTCGATTATACGTAGCTTGTACTATGTCAACAATTATTGCAATTGAGAGTAAGGCAAGACGATATTATTCGTAGTTAGATTTTTTACAAATGTTTGCCCATCTTTTCAAGCATTTGCATGAATCTTGTGGGGACCATGTCACCTATTTACAACAGTGATGGTCCCTTTTCGTTTTGAATCAATATTGATAGAAGTCACTCCTAATTAAAATATATGATATATAAAACTTAAATCCATCACATATATGTGATAAAATATGGTATACAAGTGAAAAAGACAAAGAAAATTATTTAAATAAAAAGAAATAATATTAACACAAAGATGTAACCAAAGAAATATTGAATACAATTCAATAGTACCATATCGATTGAGAGAAAGAGAGATGATTACAAAAAAATATTAATACAAGCAGGTTTTTTTTTTTTTTTTTTTTTATACTTTTTATATAATAATACCAAGAGGTAGCAATTGAGCCACAAGAACGTTAGCAGACCTATTCTTATTATAGATCATGTAAGATTATGTTGACATTATCTTAACATGACGTTATCTTAGAAATTATAATGAAAGAAATATCGATTAGCTTCGCTATTTTGGAAGTGTAATTTTTTTTTGGGTAGTTTTTGGAATTGTAATTTGATATTGGTGATTCACGTTTTGGGAGGCACTCATATTCGTTATTATATTTTGTAATTTTCTGTTGTGCAGCTGTAAATATTCTTGCAAGAAGCATTTTCTCGTGTACATCCTCTATATCGGTTTAGCAATTTGAAATTTGAGTCTATCTAGTGGGTCTGTGAATTGTATAAGAAGATTTCCGATTTCACCACGGGCATCTTCTATTACATCCAAGTTCAAAATAGTATAAATGAGTCATTGCCTATATAGAGAAGTTGTAATACTGTCTGGGTCTTATAGTGAAGCTGACACGCAAAAATTGTAGTCCATGGACTTATTGCAAACGCTTTCAATAAGGGCTCGATCTGCATTAGAAACATCGTAGAAAAGAGAGGTGACTAGTAGAGGGATTATCAAGATTGATAGGTAACTAATTGGAAATGCCAATTCTTTTTAAGGTTCTTTGTCAAGAATGATATTTTTATTTATGTATCTTGTGGCTTCCTATTTATAAAATATTAGGTTGGCATGAGATAGAGTTGTTTTCCACTAAGATTTGTTGGCATGGAAAACAACTCAGTTCCATGCCAAGTTAAATAAGAGAAGTTAAATGATAATTTTCCTTTGACCCATTATTCTTAGATACTACTAAACACAAGAAAGTGTGAAAAACCATCAAAATAGGGAACATTGAAATTTATAGAAAATGAATCATTTCCTAAAAAGCATTTTTTAAAGAAAACTATCCTATTTTCCAATATTTGGTAACAATCTTAAAATGAGTTGGAAAATTATTTTTTAACTTCCTTTATTTAGCTTGGCATAGATAGAATTATTTTTCAAAAGAAAACAACTCTATTTATATTTGAATTACCTATTTTAAGCTTGATGTGAGAAAGTTTTTTTTTTTTTTCCATTTGTTTTCTAACATGGGGATGAAGTTGCTTCTCTTCATGCTTTCTTGTAACCCAAAATGAATCCAACTTCTTCTCCAAGATTGACTTCAATTGCCTTACCAATCCCCTCCGTCAAAACCTTATTTGGGTCCTCCAAATCATCCATTTCTCAACATGGGTTCTCCTTGCAATCCTCAACTTTTCTTAAGTTTTTTTTCCTTGATTCTTGCTCTTTCATAGTCTATGCCAGAGCCCCTATCTATGATTTTTGGGATTCAATCATACGTAGCTTGTACTATGTCAATAATTATTGCAATTGAGAGGAAGGCAAGACGATGTTAGTCGTAGTCCTCAGATTTCTTACAAATGTTTTCCCATCTTCTCAAACATTTGCATGAATATTGTAGGGACTTGTAGTCCTCAGATTTCTTGCAAATGTTTTCCCATCTTTTCAAACATTTGCATGAATATTGTAGGGACCATGTTACCTACTTATAATAGTGATGGTCCTTTTTTTTTGGATCAATATTGACAGAAGTCACTCCTGATTAAAATATATGATATTTAAAAATTATATCAATCACATATATGTGATAAAATATGGTATACCAATAAAACAGATAAAGAAAATAATTTAAATAAAAGAAATAATATTAACACAAAGATGTAATCAAAGATATATTGAATATAATGCAATAATACCATATTGATTAAGAGAGAGAGATGATTACAAAAAAATATTAATACAAGCAGGTTTTTATTTTTATTTTTTATTTAATAATTCTAAGAGATAGCAATTGAGTTACAAGGACCTTAGCAGACCTATTCTTATTATAGATCACATAAGATTATGTTGACAATATCTTAAGATGACAATAACATATTAATTATAACAACAGAAATATTGATTAGCTTCGTTATTTTATAAGTGTGATCTGATATTGGTGATGCATGTTTTGGGGAGCTCTCAAATTGCTTTTCACAATCTATAATTTTCTGTTTTGCAGACGCAAGTATCCTTGCCTCTTCCCAATAGGATTGAGAACCTGCAGCATTTCTTGCAAGTTGCATTTTGTCGTATACATCATCTATATCGGTTTGGCAATTAGAAATTCGAGTCCTATCCACTGGGTCTGTGACTCCTATAAGAACATTTCCGATTTCACCATTGGTAGTTGATATTATCTTCAAGCTTACAGAAGTAGAAACGAGTCCTAGCCTATATAGAACATTTGTAAGACCCTCTGGGTCTGAAAGTAAAACTGACATGCAAAAATCATGGTCGAAGGTCTGTTTGCAAACCTTTTCAAGAAGGGGTCGATCTGCATTAGAAACATCATAGAAAAGAGAGGTGACTAGTAGAGGGATTATCAAGATTGATATGCAGCTAATTGGAGGGGCCATTTTTTTTTCTTTTTTCTTAAGTTCTTTGTCAAGAATGATATTGTTGATTCATGTATCTTTTGGCTTCCTATTTATAATACATTAGGCTGGCATGAGATAATTATTTTCCACTAAGATAGGCTAGCATGGAAAACAACCTTGTTCCATGCCAAGTTAAGTAAGATTTTAAATGATAATTTTCCTTTGACCCCTTATTTTTAGATACTAAACACAAGAAAGTTCAAAAAACCATCCAAATAAATGACATTAGAATTTATAGAAAAGGAATCATTTCCCGAAAAGCATGTTTTTTCTAGAAACTATCTCATTTTTCAATATTTCGTAACAATCTCAAAATGAGTTGGAAAATTATCTTTAAATTTCCTTTATTTAGCTTGGCAGAGATAGAATTATTTTCCAAAAGAAAATAACTCTATCTATATTTGAATTACCTTTTTTAGCTTGATGTGAGAATTTTTTTTTTTTTTTTTTCCATTTGTTTTCTAACATGGGGATGAAGTTGCTTCTCTTCATGCTTGCTTGCAACCCAAAATGTATCCAACTTCTTCTCCAAAATGGACTTCAATTGCCTTACCAATCCCAGCCATCAAAACTTTATTTAGGTCCTCCAAATAATCCATTTCTCAACATGGGTTCTCCTTGCAATCCTCAACTATTCCTAGGTTTCCTTTTTTTCTCGATTCTTGCCCTTTCACAGTCAACACCAGAGCCCCTATCTACGATTTATGGGATTCGATCATACGTGGCTTGTACCATGTCAACGATTATTGCAATTGAGAGTAAGGCAAGATGATGTTAATCGTAGTCCTCAGATTTCTCACAAATGTTTGCCCATCTTTTCAAACATTTGCATGAATATTGTAGGGACTTGTAGTCCTCAATTTTTTTGCAAATGTTTTCCTATATTTTGAAACATTTGCATGAAAATTATGGGGACCGTCACCTATATATAGTAGTGATGGTCCCTTTTTTTTAAAATCAATATTGACAGAAGTCATTCCTAATTAAAATATATGATATATAAAAATTAAATCCATCACATATATGTGATAAAATATGGTATACAAGTGAAAAAGATTAAAAAAAAAATTAAAAAAAAAAAGAAATAATATTAACAAAAAGGTGCAACCAAAGATTATTGAATATAATGCAATAATTCCCTATTGATTGAGAGAAAGAGAGAAGATTACAAATAAATATTAATACAAGCAGGTCTTTATTTTTTTTATTTTTTTTATATATAATAACCCATTATGATAATCTATTCATAATAATAAAATGTCATAAATAAATTTAAAAGGAGACCATCCATGGTTTGCTATTTTGAGGTGGCTATCCAAGCAACCTCATCTGTTTCTGAATTCTCTTCCCTTAGCACTTGGACGAACTAATTTTGTCAAAATGATTGGCCATCTAGATGGCTAACTTTTAGTATTTTTGCATTCGTTCCTCTTTTCCTTCTTATTCATGGTTCACTTGCACGACGATGAGCTTGGAGTCACTTTTAACCACTGAGCTTTTGACACCCAGAGTTTTGGCTAGTCTTAAGCTGGTGAGTATTGCTTCATATTCTACTTCATTATTTGTGGTGAAAAATTAAAGTTGTACTCCATATTTGAGGAGGTCCTTATTAGGAGATATTAAGACGACTCCTACACCTCCCAATTCTTTGACAGATGATCCATTAGCGTGAATTGTCCAAAACTGTGTCTGGTCGTCACCTAAAAAAGTGAATTCAACAATAAATTTTGCCAATACTTGTTGTTGACCAAGGTCTATTCTCGATGTTGTACTAACTAAGCTCAATGACCCATTGCACTAGGCATCTAGTTGCGTCTAGTTTATTCATAACCTTCTTGATAGGTTAATCTGTCATTACGATGATTGGATGTGCCTAGAAGTATGGATGGAGCTTACTTAACACTACAATCAATGCAAATGATACCTTCTCTAGATAAGGGTATTTTACCTCTACACGTTGGACGGCTTGGCTTAGGTAATACACTGGCCTCTGCACCCTGTTTTCTTCCCTGGTCAAGGCTAAACTCATAGCTGTTTGAGAGATTACAAGGTATAGAAAAAGGTCTTCCTCTTTCACTAATAGGTTCAGGAGTGGCGGTTTCGTCAGGTACTCCTTTAGGTTTTTGAATGCTGTCTTGCATTCGTTAGTCCACTTGAAGGCTTGTTTAAGTGTCTTGAAGAAGGTCAGGCACTTGTCTATAGCTTTTGACGCAAACCTGTTTAAAGCTGTGACCTGTCCTATCAATCTTTGGAATTCTTTCATAGTTTTGGGTGATGTCATTTCTAGGATAGCCTTCACTTTTTCAGGATTGGCTTCTATTCCTCTTTGGGACATCAAGAAACCAAGGAATTTTCCTAATGATACTCCAAAGGCACATTTTGCTGGATTGAGCTTCATCTTGTATTTTTGGAGTGTGCCGAAGATCTCTCTTAGGTCGTCCAAATGTTTTACATTTGTCTTGCTTTGGTATGTAGCTCTAACATTCTTTAGCCCAAAGGACATCACTTTGTAGCAATAAAGCCCCTGGCTTGTTACAAATGTCGTTTTATCCTAGTCTTCTTTGCTCATGCAAATATAGTTTTATTATGAAAAGACATCTATAAACAATAGTAGTTCATGTCTTCAAGTTGAACTAACTAACTGGTAGATCCTTGGTAGGGAGAAGCTATCTTTTGGACATGCTTGATTAAGCTCTATGAAGTCCACACATCCTCCATTTCCCATTTGATTTTTTTACCATGATGACATTAGCCAACTACTCTGGGTAATAGACTTCTCGCATGAAACCTACAACCAAGAGCTTGTCTACTTCTTCCATAATAGCTTTGTTTTGCTCGGGGGAGAATACTCGTCGTTTCTACTGGATGGGCTTCTTCTTTGGATCAAAGTTTAGTTGGTGCTCTATAACACTCTCATCTATGCTTGGCATGTCTTCATGAGTTCAAGCAAACATATCCAGACGTTCTTTTAAGAAGGATATAAGGTCATCTGCTACTGTTGAAGGCAGAGTTGTCCCTGTCTTAGAGGTTTTGGATGCATCTCCTTTTACTAGCTCCACGGTTTTAAACTCTTCCACTAGTTCTTGTTTCTCCTCTTTGACTATCTAGGTATGGTTTTCTTTCCCTACAAGTACTGCTTGGTAGTACTCTCGAGCTAACACCTGATCCTCATGAATCTCTCCTATCTTGTGGTCAGTTGGAAATTTGAATTTGAGATAGTAGGTTGAAGTACCAACTTTCAGGTAATTGAGAGTTGGTCATCCTTAAATGACATTATAGGAAGATAGGCAATCAACTATGAGAAAGTCGATATTTTTGATTACCTGTGCAAAATAGGTTCCAGCTGTGATGGATAGGGAAATAATCCTTTTTCGACAAACTTGTTCTCCACTAAAACTAACCAGGGGAGACTCGAAAGGATGGAGTCCTTTTGGGTTGAGCTTCATTTGCTGGAAGGCTGCCATATACATGATATATGTTGAGCTTTCGTTATCGACTAGCACTCGATAAGTGTTGTAATCTTCTATTGCAAGCATAATTACCAGCAGGTCATCATGAGGCTGTTTTATTCCCCTGGCATCGTGTTCTAAAAACACGATATCCTCTACTCCGGTCCTTCTATACTTTGTCATTGAGTGTCCTGTGTGAATAATGTTAACTTGTCTTTGGTAGGCTCTTTGCAAAGATTTGAATGACCCCCAGTGATTGATCCCCCATTGATCATTTGTATCTCACCAACAATGACCCTAGCATCTTTCTCTTCATCTCTCTTAACATCTACTTGTTTGGGCTTCTATTCTACTTAGTGATGATGGCCTTTTTTTTTAATACAAATTTTGTAATTTCCCTTTCTATATTAATTCTTCAATTTGCCCTTTCAAATCTCTACACTCTTTAGTGGTATGGCTGTGATCCTTGTGAAACCGGCAGTACTTCTTTTGATCTCATCTATGTGGTAGTGAAGTCAAAGGTTTCAACCACTTCAAGTTTGACTAGGGGAGCGATCCTTCTTTTTTCTCTTTTAAAGTTGTGATTTACAACTATATTTTATGTTGGCTTTATTCCATGACAAAAAGTGTTATATTTGCTTTAATTTGTCCCTTGTATTTTGTGGGATTTTATTGTATTGGGTTAGTATTAAGTTGGTGAAGAATCAAGCTTGAAATGAAGAATCAGTGCAATTTCGCAATTGGCTTGCTAGTAACTTGCGAGAAGGGTTCCCGCGAAAAGGGCACATGAGAAGCACATGTAGGAAGCTAAAGAGTCATGCCAACCTAGAGGATTTTGTGAGTGTCTCGCGAGTAAGGCCTTCCCACGAGATACCCGGAAACTCTTTGCTTGGAGGTCTTTTAAGTGTGACTTTCTTACCCTTCACCCATACATTACCCATAAATGTGAAGAGAAGGCCATTCAGAGAGAAAAACCCTAGGTAGGTTTTCTACAACACACACAACCATCTTTTAGAGAGAGAGCTACTAATCCTTAGTAAGAAATCATCCTAGCCTTTTCTCCTTCCCTCTCCCATTGCCATACCTTGAGAGGAGATTTGTACCCAAACACAACCCACACATTTTCAAAGTGTAGAGAGTGTTTTGGACATTGGGAAGCTTTGGAGATTTGCCAAAAGAAGCCGGTGAGACTTGGCGGATGCAATCGGGTGTATTGCGGGATCCGGAAAGCTAGAGAAGACATGACTCTGAGAAGTCCGTTGGTAGCAGGATCTTGGAGGGCTCAAGTACATTGGGTAGACTAGGGTTGGAGGGTCTTTTGTTATTCGTGTACTCCAACTTTATTCTCTAGTGGATCGATTTACCACTTGGAGGGCGGCGGAGAGGTTTTTCGCCGAGTTTGTCGATTTCCTCTTCGATAACACATCAACGTGTTATCTTATGTTTGCATCTTTCTTCCATTACTCTTGTGCTTTACTTTTGTTGTTTGTTGTTCATGTTTATGCACTAGAGTTGTTATCGGTTTATTGCATCTCATTTATTCTTGTTCCGCACTTAGATAAGTTAGAGTAAAAGTAATCTAGCCGTAATTTTTTAATTGGGGGTCTAAACAGCTCTTGTGTTTTTAACACAAATTTGAGCTTTCATTTTTTTTTCCCTTTTGTCTTAAGACTTGTCAAGGTCATCTATCTTTCGCTTGCCGTCTATCCCCTCTGCCGTCAATGCATCTACTCTGTTCATGTACTTTTGAGCTTTGAACCGAAGATCTTTCATTGTCGTTGGTGGAGTCTTGGCCAAGGAGAAAATAAAATCAGTCAACCTAGCCTAAAAGGCCCACAGTTGGACTTGGCCATTTGCTTCATCTATTTCCAAAATTTCTCAATTGAAAGCCTTTACATAGGCTTTTAGGGTTTCTCCTTATTATTGTTTTACTGTTAGTAGATGGAAAGTCGGCCTTTTGTGCCTCTAAGCCCCGATGAAATGTTGAACAAATGAATAGCTTAATTGGTCGAAATTTGCTATTAATGATGACTCTAGCTTGCCAAACCAAACTCGAGCGGCTCCTTTAAAGGTTGTTGGGAATGATATGCACATTACTTCGTCAGGTGTCATTTGCAGTTTTAACAGTGTCTTGAAGGATCTTATATGATCTAATGGGTTTGTATCCTTATCATAAGATTCCAATTAAGGGAGCTTGAACTTTGGTGGGAGTGGGCATTCTAAGGCTTCATTGGTGAATGGTGAATCTGTTCTTTTGATCATCCCATATAAGTTTTTGGTGGATTTTCCCTTTAGGGCATTCTTCATTTCGTCCATTTCTTACCTCATGTCTGTCAAGAGCTCATCATTATTACAATTGGGTTGCTTTATCTATCTGAAATTGGATCACTCCGTTTGTCAAGAAATTTCTTCTCTATGGCTAGTTGGGGGGCTATGGCCCTCGTCATCATTATTGTTTCAATTACGATGTCGAGGATTGGGCATATTGCTATTCTCATGCGAGAGGTGCTACCTCAACTCCTCATTTTGCTTGGTCAATTCTTCAACACTTTCTGCTAGTGTTTGAATCTGTTGGGTCATTTGCATTGGATCAAGTGGGTTGATGAACTTGGATCCATTGCGTTGTTTGAATGGTAGAGCTACGAAAATCGGTATGATTCAGATCTACATTCCCCATAGATGACGCCAAACTGATGAAGCCAAAAATGGACGTTAGTCGATAGCCTTGTCAGAGCTTATGACGAGGTCACGTTCCCTACAAAGATGAGAGAGAAAAATACTTAAGTGGCATTAGCCAATGGTTCTCTGATGATTAAGTCAGTAGAGTTCTTAATATCTCTTAGAGAATTAAAATATGATTTTGTATATTTAGAATTGTTTATGTTGTTTCTAGTGTTTGGTGGCTTATTCATAGCCTTGATATAACCAATAGGATCCTCATTGTTAGTATAACCGTCATTGGCCTCTTAATGGCTCTTTTGGCTGTTTGAGTAACGTCTACCTAAGTTTTAATAAAGGTTTGATTAGCTCATAATTGACCATTGGAACTTGTCAATTACAAGATTATTGATGGTTGCGCCATTAATGCTGTGTGGTTGTCTTCTCATATGAGGACCTTGTTGACCTTCTCAGTTGGTCTAGTCCATCCAACTTCTACTGCCAACCAGACTTTCTCATGTAAAGACTATAAAAAAAAGTTATCATGCGTACTTTCTAGTATGCATAGTTATGTAAGGTTGAATTTATTCAATCATATGTTGGCTTTATTCCGTGCCAAATTTGCTTGTATTTCAGCAATTAGATACCTTGTATT
Source organism: Castanea crenata (assembly GCA_020976635.1). NCBI lineage: Eukaryota > Viridiplantae > Streptophyta > Magnoliopsida > Fagales > Fagaceae > Castanea > Castanea crenata. Next base: position 58,832 of record JAGHPS010000395.1, on the reverse strand, counting down.
TAGGTGGGAATTATGTAAGGGTAATGTGTGAGAGAGTGTAAAGAAACCCCAAAAGTGTACAATCAAGAAGAGCCTTATGACTAGATCTCGCGACCAGCGAGTTGCCAAAGATGGCACACATGTGGAGCATGCAGGAGAGTTGAAGGGTCGTGACAGCTGGAGCACTACAGGACAAAATTTTCAGTCTGGCCAGGTAGTTAGCTCGCGACTCAAACTCGTCACTCGTTTCAGTTGCGAGGTAGTGGCCAGAATGCCCTATTTGGATAAACCTAACGTTTCACATTTCTCACACACCCCACTATAAATACCCTTATACCCACGAATTGTATAAAGTTTCTAGAGAGAATTTTGAGAGAGGAACACTAGAGAATAACAAGATTGACTCATCCACAATCTTCATCCTTTGATTCTCCAAATTCCTTTACTCTCACCCTCTCTATTTACATATCCTTGAGAGGTACATTTAGCCAAATTCTTATCTCACCATACCCATATTAGTGAGGAGGTGTTTTGGTGTTTAGGAAGCAGTTCAGAAGGGACCAATTCATTTGGTTGATGCAATGGGCTTATTGCGAGATTTGGAAAGATAGAGAAGACAAGATTATGCGAAACTCTATTGGAGTAAGAAGCTTGAAGGCCTTAGGTGCACTGGGTAGATTAGGCTTAGAAGGTCTTCTCCTATCCATGTATCCCAACTTTATTCTTTAATGGATTATTGACCACTTGGAGGGCGGCAGAGAGGTTTTTCGCCGAGTACTTCGGTTTCATCTTCGATAATACATCGGCGTGTTATCTTTGTGTTTGCATCCTTCTTCCCTCTCTCTTTACTTTTTAATTGCTGCTGTGTTTGTGATTAAAAATGGTTTAGAGTGTGTGTTACCAATTTTGTTATAGCTTATATTTCATTTTCCACACATATTTTGTTTGATTATTAGCTTGTGTTGGGTATTTTTGGTATTGGGGTCTAAACATTCATTGGCTTTTTATACGCTAATTGAACTTTCAATTGGTATCAGAGCGGGTGCACTTGATATGGTTTAATTATCTAAGTGCAATCCTAGACCCCTTTTTAGATGGATCGGTCTCAATCTCTTAATGCTCCTCCATATTTTGATGGAAGCAACATTGCATTTTGGAAAGTCCATATGAGGGCATTCCTATGTTCTATTGATGAGAGTGTTTAAGATGCTGTAGATATTGGATGGACTAGGCCGAAGGTTGCCAAATCCACATGGGATAAGGCAGCTCTTGCGGCAGCTAATGCTAATAGCAAGGCTTTAAATGCTATTTTCTGTGGTGTTTCTCCTAATGAATTTCACAGGATCTCTCATGTTACAATTGCCAAGGAGGCGTGGCAAATTTTGGAAATGAGATATGAGGGAACCAAAAATGTGAAGGACATCAAGCTCCAAATTCTTACCACACGGTTCGAAGAGCTGAAGATGAGTGAAGACGAGTCATTTGACTCATTTTATGGGAAGCTCAATAAGGTTGTAATTGGAAAATTTAACTTGGGGGAAAAGACGGATGATTCCAAGATTGTAAGAAAAATACTTCGATCACTACCGAAGAGTTTCCGTCCAAAGGTCACTGCCATTGAAAAGAGCAAGGACCTCGATGAGATCAAAGTTCAAGAACTTATTGGCTCACTTCAAACCTATGAGTTGTCCTTACCACCATAATAAAAGAGCAAATCTCTTGCTCTAAAGACCATTAATGAGAGAGTGGAAGCTCAAGACTCATCGGATGAGGATGAGGTCGAAAAATATGTGGCGTATCTTGTTAAGAACTTCTAAAAGTTCAAAAAGAATGGAAAGTTTGCTAACAAGGGAAAATCCTCAAATACCTAGAAGGAGAAGAAGGATTTCAAAAAGAAAGATGGGAAGGATTCTCAATCCTCTCAAGGAATCACTTGCTATGAATGCAACGGTCATGGAGATCTCAAGAAGGAGTGTCTGAACTATTTGAGAAGGAAGGGTAAAGTGTATGCCACTACTCTTATTGACTTAGACTCCTCTAATTCAGACTCTGAAGAAAGCTATGACGGAGAATGAAACTACTCTGCATTTATGGTCATTGCTCACGAGGAATCTTCGGATGAATTAAGTATGTTTGTGGAAGAACTTGTGAGCACACGAAAGTGGAGTCGATGGGGATAGTGGAAGAATCTGATGATGAGGAAGTTGGAAGGACAATGGGGTTACAAGAAACCTATAATGCTCTTCTTGAGAAGACCGGTGAATATGCAAAAGTGGCTAAAGCAGCCATTAAGAAAATGAACAGAGCAGAACAGGATTATAGAATTCTTCTAGTGCAGTACAAGGAGACAAAATGTGAAGTTGAGACGCTGAACGGAGAGCTAACCGAAGCCTACTCAAAGATCAAGTTTCTTGAGCTTAAAGTGATTCAAGCTAATGCTAAAGTAGAGCAAGTCTCCTCCAAAAAGCTTGATGAAGTCCTTGCAAATCAAAAGTCCTTTTCTGATAAGAGTGGTTTGGGATACACCGAAGAGAGTAGTTCGAGTGTAAATATGTCCAAAGACAAAGGTTTTTGACAAAGCCTCCTAACCAATTAGTGTTTAAATCTAAAGCTAAAGGGAAATCACTCCCAAAGTCACAAAGAGGTCTAAGAACTCAACATTTCCACCATCATTGTGGAATTCAAGGACACACCAGACCTAATTGCCATAAGCTTCAAGCATTAAAGAATGCAAGTGCACAAAGGACAAGAGGACCAAGAAACGGTAAAGGGAATTGGATTGCTAAGCAATCAAAACTCAAGAAAGTGATCCCGAAGTGAGGGATGTGATAAAGATGATTGAAGCATTCACCCCCTGTTTGGCAAACTTCAACCTCAGGTTTAAGAATTGTAAGACAACTACCCAATCCTCTAATGATATCACCCTAAATGCACGTGCTGTATGGGTGAAGAGGGGTACACATGCATAAGCTCTATAACATGTCCATGCATTAATACTTCCGATGTAATGGGACTTTGATCGGTTGTGTGTTCTCTATTTTTGAAAATTTTCATTTGTTTGTTTTTTGCTTTGAATGTCTTTACATTATTTTTTATCAATCTTTACTTGTTTTTGTCAAAAATACAAAAACACATAATAAGTAAAAAATCCAAAAGGTTTGATCGGCATTGTTGTGCTATGTCACTCACATGTTTTGCCTTGTACCTTCATACAAATGGCCTTGTGCTTTTACAAGCGTAGCTTGTTCTTTTTGCACTCATATCTATGTGGAAAAAATCTTGACATCTATGTGACTGTTATAAATAGATCTTCAAACTTGTCATGAATGATTAGTCAATGGTTTTGGTGATCTTCAAACTTGCATAGACTTGTGCCTATATATCTTCCCACCTTTTATTTTTTTGCTTAAAGAGCTTAACAAATGTAAATCTCAATACCCAACTCACAGTTGAACCCTTACCTTAATACCCAATTGGACTTGTTCTGTGGTGAAAATCTCTCATTATATTGCATGGCTTCCAGTACATGACTAACCAAAAGATGCGTGGATCCCAGTACGCGACTTGATCACCAACTTGAGAAGGATACTGGCTGCAAAGTTCTTTAGTTCATCACACAATGAAGATAATGAAGTTACTTGGTCACAAAACCCTATGGTGTACAAACACAGCAGCTTCTTCAAGATGAACTAGGGCAAATATTGTCTTCAGTCACAATTTTCATGAACAAGACTTTGCTTAATACTTGCACAACCCTAGATGACCCTTAATATAATCTTTATATATATTTAGGGTTGTGAGAAAAGAAAGCCCAAACAGATAATCACGGATTGGATAAAAAACAGTTCTGAAAAACTGAGTTTCATAAATCTTAACAAATACCCTATCTGTCGAGCAGCTGTCAAGCCTTGGGCTGAAACAGCTCTTTTAAACCTCGATAGATACTAGCTATCGAGCTTTAATGGACAACACATCTTCACTTGTTTCTTGGATAGACTTGCATGGCTTTAACACTTGAACTTGTTTCTTGAAGCATTAAACACATCCTAGATCTACCCAATTACAAGCAAAGTGCGTTTTGTCAAAGAATTAGCCAATACATAAAATGTTGACATATGTTCCTAACATCCAATCACATATGTCCTAACAAATGTGAACCATTCTGTTAAGAGAGATCAGAGAAATGAGATCAGAAATCGTGAAGTGCGTATATATAGAAGTCTCATAAATCTTGATAGATCAAGAGGTGTCAAGAGGTGTCGAGCTTTAAAGGCATGAAGAGATACAACTATCGAGCAGTTGTCCAAAGGTGTCCACAACAAAAACAAACTCAATGGATCGAGGAGCTATAGAGCAACTATTGAGGGGACAGAAACTTTCTTGATCGAGCGAGGAGCTATCAAGAAGCTGTCGAGATTGCGATAAAGAGAAGCTAAAGAGCTCAATAGATAAGCTAGGTGTCAAGAGGTATCGAGAAGCTATCAAGATTGCTTAAAAACAATTTTTCAACGAAGAAAAAACATAAATGTGAATGCAATCAAGCATGCTACTCAACCAAAGATCCAAACAACATTTTAACTTCTCAAAAACATCTCTCAACAAGAAAAATGTAAGCTCATCGATCCCAAAACACACACACACACACACACACACACTAAACAAGTCTAACCAATTTTATATCTCAAAAATAAGTTAAGATAGTTTAGTGAGTATACATTAGCGCATGTAAACCTTGTGATGACCAAATCACATTATACCTGTATATGTATCAAAAGTAGCAAGGAATGCTATGTGTTGTGTGTGAAAACATCATAAGATTGCATAGGTGTCTCTATGTTATAATGATTTGAGATATGAGTAAATCAATTTAACTCACACACGATTATAACTGTTTGATAGGGACTATCTGTTGGAAACTCAAGTGTTTGTATCCCATACAAAACATATGCAGCGGAAATATAAGGAATCTACTTCATTCGTAATCGATAACATGCACTATGTAAGTTTCAGAATTTAAGAACAAGAGGGCGTACCTTGGTATTGTAAATTTGCCTCATAGTTTCTTGCCTTGCAGAATGGCCTTGCTCACCAAACATCTCCTTCAGACTTAGCATTCCGAAGCTGCATTTGATGCTATAGAACATTTGAGATAGATCCTAAGATATAGCACTTGGCCATCTTATTAGATTTCTTCCAACGATCTTATCGCTATTTTTCCTCAAGTGGAGCATCTAATGATGGAAAGGTAGGACATGGATGAGTAAGCACATACTTGGGCTCTTCAACTGTAAGAACAATGTCCAAATTTCTTTTCCAGTCAACATAATTAGATCCAATTAGTTTGTTTTGATTAAGAATAGCAACAAGTGGGCTAAATATTGCCATGATAATATCTGAAAACAATAAACATGAATATTATAAGTAAATTGGACATTATCAATTTAGCATACAAGCATATAATACGGAACCTTAATAAAACCATAATATAATATATGCAACGATAACCCAATCCCATGTCTATAATTCCTTGGTAGCAAGTTTATTATAAACACTATGATTGATTAAATTATTCTCATTATTAGTGCTATCATTATAGCTCTTATCAAATACTAATAATATGCCATATTACCTTTAGCCTCTAAGCAATAATGACATAGCTCCTTTGAGAGATTAACATTACACTTAGTCTAGCGTACGCCATTGTCTAGAATCATGTGTAGCCACATTTCATCTCTCTTTTATTGTGTTTAAACTTGTAGTACCATGAAACAAAACACCCTCCTTTGGGATCGCGAGGCATATACACCAAGACGAGGTGCTTGTCCACGCTACTTTAAACGGGTAAGTTCAATCTTATAGTACTATGAAGTAAACACCCTTCTTTGGGATCGCGAGACATATATGCCAAGATGATATGCTTATCCCACACTACTATGAACCGATAATGGAAGTTGTGAGATCCGACCCTTGTATCTCTCTCCCACTAGATATTTTAAATTAAAGGTTTTTCATTGTTTAAACATGTTCTGTGTTGAAAAACAGGAGTCAGAAGTTTTGGTTACTCATTTTGGCTACTCTCGTGAGTAGCAAGTTGTGGCTACTCTTTTTGACAACTCGCCCATTCGTGAAACCCTAGTTGCAAGTTCATCCAGAAGCTTTCACAACTCACTCGCGACTTGCCAATCGCGAAAACGCCTAGAAACAACATTTTTCTTTTAACCGTTTTTGACATTTCCAATGAAAAAAAAAAACATTATTAATGATAAAAAAAACAATGAGATTAAGATTAAAACTTGAATTTCATTGATGTTAAAGTGTTAAAATTCAATTTTACAAGGTTAAAATCAAACTTAAACAACATCATAACATCAAAATCAGTATTAATCAAACAGCAGTTTCAAAACTAAAATATGCAGAAAAATGACTGCAAAGTTTTCACAACTATGAAAATAGTTTTCTTTAATTCTAAAACTCTTTAAACATGTTATACAGATTTGAAAATGAAGATCGCTCTGATACCCATTGTTGGAAAATCATGTGTTTGTATTGCACAGAAAACATACGCAGCGAAAATTTAATAGATCTTCTTCATTCGCAATTGATAACATACACTATGTAAGTTCCAGAATTTAAGAATAAGAGAGCGTACCTTGGTGTGGTGAATTTCAAAATAAAGATCAAAAGTACTTGGGAATACTTTTAATCTTCACTCCAATTCCACATTACACCCAAGAAGTGTGGTATCTCAATCAGTTTCCAAGGGAGAATTAGAGAGTTTCTTATACTCACATACACAACATTTCATATTTTTAATTGGGCTAGCCTTTTGGACCTTTCCAATTGGGCTTAAGTATGTGGCTTGGAGTGAGCCCAAAAGAGACCAATAAGACACTAGCTCCAATGGGCTATGGGCTTTTCTGTCAACTCTTGACAAGTTCAAAGTTACCATTAATTATATTTAATACCACTATATAAATATAATTGCACTCTAGGCCTTATTTATAAATTATATCCTAAGACTTTATTATATATGCAACCGCTTCATAAAATATTCGTAGTAATACAAAGTCATGAAGGTAGACTATCACTTTCTAAATTACTACATCTTAATTCCTTGAGTATCCGATTTAATCCTTTAAGTTATTCATCATATATTTATGAAATTCAATTCCATAAATATATACTTTAGTAACTCCCTACTAAAGTGGTTAGGCCTAACACTTTGAATAACCAAACCCATTAAACTTATCTCAAAGGAATTAACCAATTAATTAGCCAAGTGAATTAATTAAGTTCAATTACATGCAATGAGTATGGCAGCACAAACAAATCACCAAATAACTAAATATGCAGTGGAAATTAAATGACACGGTGATTTGTTTACGAATGGGGAAAACCTACACAGTATAAACCTTACCGCATAATTTTAAGGTCACCACTCTTGAGAATCTACTATTATCAAAACAAGCGGTTACAAGTAAAGGAATCACAGTACCTTATACCAACCTATAGTTGAACCCTTACCCCAATACCCAGTTGGACTTGTTCTGTAATGACAATCTCTCTTTGTATTGCACGGCTTCTAGTACGTGACTAACCAAATGATGCGCAAATCCCAGTATACGACTTGATCACCAACTTGAGAAGGATGTTGGCTGTAAAGTTCTTTAGTTCATCATAGAATGAAGATCATGAAGTTGCTTGGTCACAAAACTCTACAGTGTACAAACCCAATAACTTCTTCAAGATGAACTGGGGAAAAAATATTGTCTCTAGTCACAATTTTCATGAAAGAGACTTTGCTCAATACTTGCGCAACCCTAGACAACCTTTAAAATAATCCTTATATATGTTTAGGTTTGTAAGAAAAGAAAGCCCAAATAGATACTCATGGATTGGATGAAAAATAGTCCTGAAAAACTGAGTTTCATAAATCTCGACATATACCTTATCTGTCGAGCAGCTGTCAAGCCTCGGGCTGAAACAACTCTTTTAAACCTCAATAGATATTAGCTGTTGAGCTTTTATGAATAGCACATCTTCACTTGTTTCTTGGACAGACTTGCATGGCTTTGGTACTTGAACTTGAAATCTTGTTTCTTGAAACATTAAACACATCCTAGATTTGCCCAATTACAAGTAAAGTGCATTTTGTCAAAGGATTAGCTAATACATAAAATGTTGATATATGTTCCTAACATCCAATCACATATGTCCTAACAACTATACACAAAATTGACTAGACACATTTTTCCTCTCTCTCTTTGTCTAAGCATCACATCTAACATGCATTATTGTTTCCAACTAAGTAATACATTACCCTTATCCACAAGTTCCTGATTTTACACTTAGGTGGGGTTTGGACTTATTATTTTGCACATATCTCATTGTCTCACAAGCTTGATTCTGAGAAAAAAAAATGATATTATAGATCTTATATATAAGTAGTGTTGTGATCTAGATATAGTCATTGGCCTCTACGTGATACATGACCATTATTGATCACTCACTCACACACACACACACACACTCTCTCTCTCTCTCTCTTTCTGCGTAATTAAGGCAAAGTCACATTGAAATGAACCTCATAGAATCAAGTAGAACAGCTAAGTGTGACCAAAGTGATCAGTTACTTTTTTTTTATTGCAATAATATGTACTAAAAAAGAAGAAGTTATGCCGAACTAACAAACAAAAGAAACTTATCAATGCTTAGATAGTGAAGTATATGGATGTGAAATATAAAGCAAAACTAACGACATTGTTGACAGCTCATCCATGAAAGTTCACTAACGAGCATTTGTCGAAACCCCATGTTTTCTAGGTGGAGCGGGCCAAAGAGCACCGCTGAGCATGCCATGCATGTCCTTGCTGCGTATCGAACATCGCTGTCTACACTACAAGCAGAGTAGGTATTTGGTGAAGTTACCTCCTCAATTTCATGACCACATTCTATTGCATGACCACATTTATTTCGCCACAATTTGAGGTTTTTATTTTTGTTTCCCTCAATTGCATGACCACATTTTTATTTTTATTTTTGTTTCAATGCTTGGATTGTTGTAGGAATGAAGGCAGGAGGTTTAAATTTTTAGCAGAGGATGTAAGTATAGTCTTTAGTGGATAAATAACACCAAAATATATGCAGTTTTCAAAAAGTTTGAAATATGTCTAGAATTACTGAACATAGAGCAATAGATGAAATAATTATAAACAAAAGGTTTAGCAGTAGCTTATACTAGTTCATCTAATGTTTTTGGAGCAGCATTCAGAACAGCCCAAAACAGCAAAAGTTACAAACATTGAAAAAAATAAAATGCTAAGAAATCAACCATTATTGAACGACGAGCATCTTTTTTTCTACACATATTCAAGGGCTAAACCCCATGATGCCACCCAAAAAAAAAAAAAAAAAAAAAAAAACAGGATTACAATAAATCAAGAAGAAAACATCAAACATTAAATACTTTATGAATCATATACTTATTCAGAACAGCCCAAAACAGCAAAACCTACAAACATTGAAAAAAATAAAATGCTACGAAATCAACCATTATTGAACGACGAACATGTTTTTTTCTACACATATTCAAGCGCTAAACCCCATGATGCCACCCAAAAAGAAAAAAGGATTATGATAAATCAAGAAGAAAACATCAAAATAAAGTGTATAACACATCAAGTAACAAAATAATGACCTTGGGTATGGGTGCTGTAGAAAAGAAGCGAAACAGAATGGGTGTCAAATTAACAGTTGGAAGGAGGGAGAGGTTTTATTTGGCCAGTTTTTCTTTTACCAACTGCCTATCCCTATGATTACAGGCCATCTAATGACTTAGATTGTCCCTGATGACATTGTGCACCTTTGTTTAGTATCATCTCTAATTTTCTATTTCAAAGAAGGCAGTAAATAATCAAAGAATATAATAATTCCAATATGGAAAAGATTACAAAGTTAGTAAAGTAGGAAAAACAAAGATTATAATCTGAGACCAAAACATTGAAAGAGAGAGAATAAACATCCGGATTTTAATTCAAATTCAAATAACAAAAAGTAGCGGTAAGGATGTAAAATAAGTAAAAGGGAGAATTGGCTGAAGATATCAATTTGTAAAGACAGAAGCTGGCTAAAACATGCAAATCAAAGTTAATTGAAACAAGAATAGAGTAAATGAACAAAATGTAAAACGAAGTATGAGATAAATAAAAAGAAACTATAATAATAAAGATCCATGGAAAAATCAAAAACATTAATCGAAGACAATTAGTGAATTAGTGAATCAGTAGAAGTAGAAGCAAACAACTTTGTACAGACACCAAGAGGTCCAAGACAGCTACAGAAACTATCTGCAACTATCTAATCTAATCCTATGTAGCAAGCTCTACGAACTTCACCTGTTTCTGGATGCTTTGTGTCTATTCAAACATATTTTCACTTGGTGGAGATTATTATTCATTTAACAATGCCCATGGGCACATCCTCACCCTGAACAAATTCCTGCTCTTTTACTATAGATTAGTGTACCCTGCATTGCTTCAATTTTATTTGTTTGGTTCAAATTGGTTATTTGACATGTGTTAACAATGTGGGTACAATCAATATTTTTCTTTAATAATAGTTCGATAAGTTTATGGCTTCATTTCCTGCCACTTCTTGCATCTTGTTTTACTAATGCTATCCAGGGTACTATTCTAGATTCATCTAAATAGAATTAAAATTAAATTGAGCATCAGTTATCACATGCAAAGCATCAAAATGACTTAAAAGCCGAATCTATTGCTTTTTGTCATATAAGTAAAATTGTAATTTCTCTTTTTAAACAACCCCTGCATTCCCTAAATTTTTATGATATATGAATAAAGAAGGGGAAAAAAGCACTTTTTTTTCTTTCTTTAATTTAACTGCATGTTAGGAGGATTTTCTTCTTAGTAATACCACCGTAAAATTTTGTAAAAAAAATTCACACTAATACACACACACACACTTACCAACCAAGCTGCAAAAATCAGTAAAACCCAATCAAACGCGTTTGGTTAAAGTATTTTTTCAAACACTTGGAAGGGATTAGGAAATTGAGGAATCTTATCGACAAAAAAAGAGTTCATGAGTATTAAAAAACCAAAGAAAATAATAATCAACCTTTAAGCCAAAAAATAAAAAATGGAGTTCATAACAAATGGCATTGATTTATTTTTTTGGGTTCTAAAGTCATCAACATTAAACTAAAAATACAGAAACATATTTCATCAAAATTGTGGTAGAACATATTTGTGGGTATGAGATTTTATGATAAACATAGTCAAACCTTGATTTGAAATCTGCCAACTCATTATCTGCGTCTTCTACAAAAAAAGAAAAGGAAGTTCACACAGTTTACTACCCAAAACCTGACATTTATCAAAATTCATCATCTACCAATATAAATTGATGCAAGAAGGTCAATCCTAAAAGTAAATGATGTTTAAACATCATAACATAATGAAAACGATGAATGTAAGAGTCTATAGAATAACGCAAAGGAATGTAATAAAAACAATAGTGTAAACTGTAGATCAAATTTTAAAGTAAATTTACATATAGTTTATCATATTTTTGGTTTTCTTACTAAGTCTTAGTGATACCCATTGAGAAACTTCAAACAGGGCAAAATTGTTTTTTTTTTTTAATTTTAAAAAAAATCCTTTTACAAACCTTTTTCTTTTAGAGATATATAGATAATGGGTCATATAGTATCAATTGGTTTGTGGTAAATTATGATGAAATAAGCTTCAAGTCCCTAATATTTATAATTCACTTAAGTCAAAAAGTAAATTCTCAAAGTCATAATCTATTTATTCTAAAGACAACCACACAGAAATACATGTAAATGCTAATAGTTCTATATAAACAAAATTCTCAGCTGCAAGTTCATATTGTCTTTCCCACCAAGCATCTTGCTTTTGCACGTCCTTTACAAAAATCACTCTAACTGGAAGCACCTAAACAATCCCAACCAAAAAGAATAAACCACCCATTGAAGAGCCATAAAAGAGTCAAACTTTACACACATAAATAGAGAAAAAAGATATTCTTTACACACATACGCATATACATGGAAAAAGATAGAGACCTTGCAGGTAGTGTAGATATCAATGGCTTGAACTGAAAATTGAAAGGGTTCTACAAAGGTCTGAAATAGGTGGACAACCTAAGTGCTTTGAAGAAATGACACCATGCAATTCAGCTTGATATAAAATATACTATTTTTAATCACAACACAGATAGGAACATAAAAATTCAATGCGTCCAATAATTTGAATTATCTAAACCCATCAATATATGAATTCAATTATAATTCAACCACGATCCAATTCTACGCATCACGAATGAAAATAATAATAATAATTATAGCAAAGTAATGTAAATCCAGTACCAATAACCAAAAATTAAAGAAAGAATCTTCCCCCTCTAGAGGAAGAAGCCCAAGTTTGAAAGCCCACTAAAGTGTTTGGCTTCTGCCACAATAAGATATAAAATAGAAGAAACCATAGCCCTTAAAGTGAACATAATTAAATTTTTTTTGGAAAACCCTTTTAAGGCCGATGAACTAAAGGCCAACCATTCAACCATAGCAACCTAAAACACCAAAAGTAAATAGTAACAAGGTAGGTAGGTTTCCAATTGAAAGCGTATCAAAATTCTTACCTGGGGTTCAAATTTTGCGATTCAGAGAAGGTTGGCTTTAGTTGCAGATTCTTTGAATTTGACGGTGGCAAGGAAACTATATATATACATAAAAACGTTACACATACAAAACAAAGAAAGATTTGGCAGCATTACACAGACAAAACAAAGTTCTAAAAGATAAAGGTTTAGGATTTTGGTTTCAATTAGTCAAAATAAAATCCAAGAACCAAGATAACATCAATTATATCCCAATCTCTTTGTTTTCTTGTTGAACACAGAGAGCAAACCGTCACCAAAAAAAAAACTCTTTTCATATCAAACTTCTCTTCAAGATTAGCCAAGTTTTATCATCTATGCTAATATTTTTTTTGCTTTTAATGTGCACACCACACAACAGTCTTTAGGAATTAATCCCTAAATATTTAACAACATAATTTTAAGCAATATATTGGCTATTTAATCAAATTCAATAAGGGACAAATAAAAACATAATTTACTGTAAAAAAAAATTCATTGATTCTTTAAAACAAATATACATTCCTTTAAACAAATATACAATCAAATGGGGAACATGATTTTTTAGCACAAACAATAATGGGAGAGGAGAGGCAGCAATTCAAAGGGCTTGAAAAGTCATTAATTAAGAAAACAAACATTCAGAATCACAAAGATTAAAAAAGAGATAACGGTCTATATAGGATACATTTGTGATTTGGTTCTGTCAAGTTTAAGAAGTTTTCACTATTATGCATTTGTGAATGCAGATCATCTAATGGCTTAGGTTGTCCTTGATGACGTTGTGCACCTTTATTTAGTATTATTTCTAAATTTCTATTTCAAAGAAAGCAGTAAATAATGGAAGAATACAATTCACAATTCTAGAGTTCTGTCGTTCTTGTCCATGCCGTAAGAATTCATATTCACAACAAAGCATCTAAAGAAAGAGAATGACCATTCGAATTTCAATTCAAATTTGAACACAGAGAATTGATACATACCTTTCATCGGTCTGTGTTTAGTTCCGATTATGCTAGTCATGGAGTTGCGCCGATCTCTATCTCCGTATCTCGAATACCTAAATTGACAGCAAACCCAAAGAAGACAATAAGGTAAGAGATTAAACCAAAGCTAACCCGTCTATTTACATAAAGTAAACAAAACTACTCCTAACCAAAAAACCTAAATCGTAACAAATCAAACCAAGTTGTATCGTTTGTTAAGCTTTTTTTTAGACTTATAACCATCCAAGTTGAAATTTGGCTATGTATGGATTTGGGTTTTTCACTTTTATATGGGATCTATTGCACTCATTTAATTTTTCCTTATCAATTTTAGATTCCAAAATGTGTAAGAATTCTCTTAATTAGATTGTTGGTTCTATTGGTCTGAGGCCTGGCTACCTTAAATTAGCCAAAAAATTACAGTTTTATTCTTTCGATCTTTCTATTATGGGTGGTTCCCATTGTTTATGTATTGAATCCAAATTTTTTCAACTGGTGGTAGAGGAAGGAGGACATTATTTTTCTGTTAGGATTTTTGAACGGAGTAGGTACTTCATGAAGTCGGTCTTCATGGGTAATAATGCAGCACAATGGTTGATGAAGAGTACAGAACAGATTGTTGTTGGGATTAGTCCGAAAAAATTTTATTCGTTTAGGCAAGGTGATGTAGCCTACACCCTCCAACGGAGCTCCAACTCTTTTGGCTTGTTCCTTCTATTGTCTGAACTTAAAGTTGGCGGGTCTAGGAGGTCCATCATTATTCCAAAAGGTAGAGCTAAGAATGGATGGAGAGTTTTTGGGCTAGAGTTAAGGAAGATGTTGGAACCCGAAAACTATACAAATGGTGGCTCTAGTCAGTCAAAATTTGTAGCTTAGCTTCATAAGGATAAATCAGGGGTTCAAACATTTAAAACTTTTGTTGATATGGTGCGTGGGCATCAAGTGCAGGTCAGGGGCAACAATCAGCCAAATCTGTTAAGTGCCTATGATAAAAGGAAAATGCAATTAGGGGATAATATGGGGGAGAAGCAAAACCCAGTCATTGATCAGAGGAGGTTGAGCGATACGCCGGTGAGCATACCAAGTCTGATGACTCTAGGAGGAAGAGATGTGGGTCCTCGTCACTATGATGTGAAATTTACTTTAGGATAGACAAATTTGGTAGGAAATAAATGGAGCTTTCCGTTGAATTTCAAATCAAAGGTGAATGATTCTGTTTTTGGAAAAGAATGTGAACCAAGGACTACTCACTGGACAGGAGAAGGCTTGACCATAGAGGTGAATGAGAAAGGTAAAAGGAGTGTAGCATGGAATTCGTATAAAGGTGGACTAAGGACTTCTAAATGGATCACAAGGAGTCAAAGGGAGCACATGGTGGGTCCTTCTAGTGGGTCACGGGTGCAAAAAAATCCTGTGATAGGCTCAGCCCATTTTAGGTGTGATGCAGGGATTTCTAATAAAGGTGGTGGGAGGAATTCTAAAAGGGTGAAAAGTAATCAGAGGAAGTTTGCTTTACGGGGTTAAGTAAAGCTTGTGGTGGGCTTAGACCCATGCTGTGACGCACTCGTGGGCCTTCCACACTTGTTGAACCCAGAGTCTACAGGCCCAATCAGGTTTGAAGTTGGTGAGAGCTCTTCCTTATCTGACCCGAGACCATTAACACTTGAAGCCCACTTGTCGGTGATGGCGGCAAGCTCCAAAACAGGTCACAATATCTCCGTTGCTTAAAGTGGGATGTTGGGTCGACCTGCGGAGTTTGCGAGGGAGGTCAATGGCTCTATTTCTGGTGGGTATCATGTCGTGGAGTCACCAATGACATTGGGTAAGGCCGATCGAGTGCAAACTCACTCATTGGTGACGGTGACGAGCTCTGTTTGTGCTCATGAGGTTGTTGTTCCTCAGACCGAGGCGATGGGTCAACTCGTGAACTCATCAATGGAGGTCGAATGCCCTTTTTCTGATGGGTTTCACACTGATGAGCCTTTGATGACATTGGGTAAGGCAGAAACAGAGAGTGATAGGGTGTCTATGGGTCTTTTTTATTTATCAAAAAAAAATTTGGCTATTAAAATCAAGGGTAAAATCCCTTATGTTACCAGTACTTAAAACCAGAAATTATAATTTTTGCATCGAAAAAGAAACAAACCCATCTATATTTCAAAAGGAATCAAAGAAGAACCCTAGACAATTCGATATGGAAAAAATTTTGAAATACAGATATATGGAAAAGGAAGATGGTAATCTTATAGTATAAACATCTAGTGTTGAACTAGAAACATATACATATAGGAGATTTAATATGCAGATTCGAAAAGGAAAATCAATGGCGAAAATTTTCAGAAAAGCAAAATAGTATTTGAAGAAGCAAAGAGTACGTTGACCTTTAGAGAAATTTCATTGCAGAGGAGAGATGAGGCAGAGCAGCAAATCAGATAGGATGGCTGGCCGTACAAATCTCCATTGGATCACAAGTTTTTTTTTTATCCCTCCTTCCCTTTCTCTGTGTCGCAATATTGGTCGGCATTTTTTTTTAGAGAGAGAAGATGTTAAGTGTAGTCTGATAAAAAAAAGATGGCTAGGGTTTTTTTAATTGCAACGTTTTTTTTTTAACTAGGTTTTTTTTTTTAATATACCAAATAAAGCAGTCAAACGGTGTTTTTTTTAACCGGTTATCTAATTTATGCTTTTTTTAATTGCAAGCGTGGCAGAGTTTTGTAATTAAGTAGGGGAAAATTTTAATATAGATATATTGAAGAAGAAAAATTGTAATTCATACCATGATAAATCTATGAACAATGAATATGAACAATAAATTTCAAGGATGAAGTCTAGAAGATATCAGCATGATGGCAGAAATGAATTATGAAACAAATGTGATGCAGTTGGTAGTATTACATAGCATGTACATTTTTTTTTTCTTGGATATGCAATTCGCTGAGAGGCTCTTCAATACCACCCCCATAGCCCCACTACCAAATACACATCTATATCATGGTATCCACAGACCCTAACTTTGATAATAATCCATGTAAAATTTGATTTTTTTTTTCTATTTATCTCATCTTTATTTGTATCAAATTAAAATTTTATTTTGGATCAAATTCGAAAAAGAGGTCAGACTGATTTATAGATGGCCTCTCATGATTCTAGAGTTCTACAGAAAGAGAATAAACATCAAAATTTCAATTCAAGTTCGAACACAGAGAATTGATGCGTACCTTTCGTCGGAGTAGTGTCGAGCTCTATCTCCGTATCTCAATACCTCTAGGACGTTTTATCGTATTTAACTTTGAATCCCTGAACAAAAAATAGATTTTTTTACCAAAACTAAGCCAATTGTAATAGAGACCAACAAAATCCTAAACTAAAATTTGTATATATAGATATATATTCAAAGAATTTTCAAATGCAGATTATAAC
The DNA here is from genome assembly GCA_020976635.1 of Castanea crenata. Classification (NCBI taxonomy): domain Eukaryota; kingdom Viridiplantae; phylum Streptophyta; class Magnoliopsida; order Fagales; family Fagaceae; genus Castanea; species Castanea crenata. The sequence continues at coordinate 41,766 of JAGHPS010000395.1, read as the reverse complement.
AAAACCCTAGAATCACGCACACACACATTCAAAGTCAAAGCTTTAACTCGCAAAACAGATCTAGAATATTCTGAAAATTCACGAAAACAGGGGAAACTTATCCCGAAATCACAAGAAAGTTTCAAAACCGAATCAAAACAACAAAAACACGTAGAGAGAAAGAGAGGAAGAGAAAGAAGAATGCACCTGAAAAACCCAAAACGGGATGGTGATGGCCGGCCATACCAATCTCCAGTGAGGCGCAAGATTTTTTTTTCTCCTTCGCTTTCTCTATTTTGTAGTGTCGCTAGGGTTTTTTTAATTGCAATGTTTTTTTATTTTATTTTAACCAATTTTTTTTTTAATATATCAAAAAGGCTATCAAACAGTGTTAAGTGACCGTTTGGATCCGGATTATTGCTGCGTCGGTGCGTTTACATTTGTGAATTGCTGGGACCCACACTGTACAATAGACACAAAAATACTGAGGGGAAACGCAGGAATGAAAAGAGCTAAACGTAAGCCTAACGTACCATTTCATTAAACAAAAATGCGTGTTGGGTATTGTTCATGGACACCTTCAAAGCCAGCAAAATTCAATTTGAAAGAGCTGAAACAATTTTGAGATGCACCGTTTCATTAAAAACTCCAAGGCATGCATGTACTATTCATGGGGTGTCCGTGTAGCCTTCGCTCAATGATCTGTGATGAAAACGGTGCGAGACAATGCGCACAGCTTCCATCTAATCATTGCACAAGTATAGCTCCATCTAATCAAAACGGTGTGCTTTGTTCAACGAATCTTTTTTCTCTTCTTCAGCTTTCTTCTTTTCTCCCAACTACCATGGTAGAATGTCTTCAAAGCTCTTCAATGCTCCTTCCGAATCCTTTTCAATGAATTGCACCTACCCACCAACCACAAAACCATCAAAACAGTGCACACATGGTAGAAGAAACCCATTACGTGGAACTCTCTGAAAAGATCCCCTCTATTCTTCCTTCACGCGAGCAAACCTTCTCTCCGCTTGGGACATCGATGCCGCCACTGTGGGTCTCTACATTCATGGGTAAGTTGTGTCTAACTTCTCATGCTCTCTCATCGGTTGGTGTGGTTATATTGTGATCCATGAGGCTTTATCAATCTATGGTTTTTTTTTTTTTTTGTTCAACGGCTATGTGTGGTGTTTGTGTTCAACGTTTATGTGTGGTTCTTTTGTGTTTTCCATGACACTATAATCTGGGTTTCTTGATCCTTTGTGTAATACCACATGTAAATTCTCTTCCTACCTTTGTTGTATTTGGATATATGTGAGTTTACTTTACATTTTTCATGTGGGCATGCCTAACTGATTATATGATATGCACACAAACTATTTGTTGAAAGGCCTTAATAAGTATAGAAGGAAGTTGTAGCAAAAATGGTTAAGGAGAAATTGAAGGACGGTGGTAGTAATGATTCGAGAGCTGACTGGAAAGACCTTAAGGAACTACAAGCTTTTTGTGAGTTCTGTGCTGTTCAAGTCCTAGAAGGCAAAAGGAACGGAGGATTTCTGACCAAAACTGGGGTTGATGCAGTGATTCAGCAGTTGGGTGACATGGGAAAAGTGGTGACTTACCTGCAAATTAAAAACAAATGGGATCATCTGAAAAAGGGTGGAGGTAGTATAACGAGTGTTTTGACAATGAGAATGGGTTGGGTTATAATGCTAGCACTGGGCTACTTCAGGCTAGTGATGAGTGGTGGACCCGAAAGATTGCGGTTAGTTCACTTTACATGATTGTGAAGAACTTTACTGTCTACAACTATATTATTGTGTTCAAACTACTGGTTCTCCACATGTAGGCATGTCCCAATGCAAAAACCTTCAAAAATAAACGTTTGCCGAATCGTGAGTTGATGAACGTCATGTATGGAGGCACAGTTGCAACGGGGAAAAATGCATTCTGCACAAATGGTTAAATGCCAAAGGAAACCACCGAAGGGTCTGGGGACTCCGCTGATAGCACAAATTTGTTGACCCCCAATGTGAACCCTTTGTGAATGTTGACGCAATGGAGGTTGAAGGTCCATCATCGTCGAGGGCAGGACTGACAGTGACTAAGGGGAAAGGCTTGGCAACCAGTGTCCACCTTTTCAAGCCAATTTGCAAGAATTAAAAAAAAAATGTTCAGTTGCGCAAGAGATGTCCGACCCTTTCAAAAGCATCTCAGAGGTTTTTCTTGAAAGTAGAAGTGTAAGTACCCGTACACCATTTGTTTCCACAACGACTACTCAGGTTAAAGCAATTCTGGACATGGTGTTGAGTCTTCCCAGGGTGCACTCGGGTCATTACCTTCATCTGTTCAGCACCCTCTACTTCATGGAAAAAGTGTAGGGTAGGCACATGTTTGCAGCACTTTGCGATGACAAGGACGTCCAGCTAAAGTGGCTACAAAATGAGTACTAAAGGCACCCTAAATTTCATTTTTAGTGAAGGAAAGGGGATTGTCTCGATAGGATTGGTGTAGTTATCAGATTTTCAGTGTTGTACCTGTTGCACTATGTTTTTTTTCTTTTGTTTTTATTGGTAGAAACTAAAATGCTTACAGGGGTGTGTATGAAAGACAATCGTTACCAATTAATTGTCATGTGTAGTGTATGCTTACCTGTTCCTTTTTCTTATGCTTACGTGTTCCTTTAATTTTTTATTTTTTATTTTTTCATATGTTCTAATATTAATAACCTTTTAGACATTTTTTTTTTGGCATAGTTAAGTCCTCAAAGCTTGATCCTTCCCACAACTGCATGACCAGTGACCACATGGAAGGTATGTAGTTTTATACTTGCATGGCATCCTTTATACCTGAGCTCATACATCAGTATTGTTTTCCAATAATCAAGTAACTACTCTACTTGAATTTTATTATTCTGAACATTGTCAAATCTGAATTTTATTATTCTAGCAATACTTGAATTTATTCAAGGTTTCTTTTACCTAACAGCTCTATCGGTGTTAGATTTATATGTGTGTTAAATTTATCAGTGTGTTCTATGGATAACAATTAAATGAAACATGTGTTAAATTAATCTATGTGTTCTATGGATATCCTTATCAGTTGATTCTTGTATTAAATACATAGCATGTTTTTGTGGTTCTCATTAAGTGCTAACTTACATATATAATCAAGTAAATGTCAGTTATTGTTGAGTGTTGTTCATTATGACAAATGCTTCTTAACATTGTTGAGTGTTGTTCCTTATTTGTGTTTTTACCGAAGGGAAATTATTTACAGTTTCAAGATACGTTCGAAGGGACTGTTTTTCAATTCTTGTAGATATTTAAATGGTCAAAGGTGCTCCATCGTCTATATCCATATTTAGTTTCTATCACTTTAAAGTGTTTGTTCCGATGTCAATTAACTATACAAAAACAAACAAAAAAAGCTCTTTTGATTCCAACATAGTGTAGCCATTTCCGGCTTCTACTAGTTCAAAATGTTTGTTCCAATGTCAATTAATTATAACAAAAACTAAAAAACCTCTTTTGATTCCTGCATAGTGTAATCAGCATGCTTGTAGATTGATGTCCTATATTGTTTATTAAATCCTTGTTTAGTATAGTATGAAGCCTATACGTGCGTGCTTATTTTGGATGCCTTTTACTTACTGTTTGACTCTGACAATAGTGTAATGGTGTATTAAATCAGGAGAAAAATCAAGCAAATTGTCTCTATCGTTTTTTGGTTTTGCAAAAACCTTGCATGTACTAAAACATCTTAGTAAATAATATATTTTCCTACCTTAATTCTTACATAGAATTTGTTATCTTTTGAAGCTATGGACTGATGATGAAGAATAACATCACATTGAAGTATTTACTATCAATCTTTTAGCTCCTTTTGGTGTTAATCTCTTAGGAATTATGGTGTTGTTAGTATTTTGGCTTTTATCTAATAATAGTTATTTACTATCAATCTTTTAGCTCCTTTTGGTGTTAATCTCTTAGGAATTATGGTGTTGTTAGTATTTTGGCTTTTATCTAATAATAGTTATTTACTATCAATCTTTTAGCCCGTTAATCTTTTAGGAATTATGATGTTGTTAGTATTTTGGCTTTTATCTACTAATAGTTTTAAGTTGGTAGTTCTTTGTTGTTTCATCTATGTGGGGATTGTTATCAACTTTATTTTCTATGTTTATGAACTATTTAAGAAAATAGGTGTATTCTTCTTGAATCTCTTTCATTGTTTTAATTTTATACAAAACTTGAGTGTAAAATCTTTCAAGTATCGACTGGACTCCAGTCCTTAGATGGCATGTTGTTAAGCGGAAAATCATCTTTGAAAAGAAATTAACTCAGCTCAATGCAATGCAATGCAATTCTCTACCAAAAAGAATCAGAAAATCCTCACCTTGTTTTCGTAGATTTTCTCAGTTATCAATTACCTTGATTTTGTAAATTTTCTCAGTAATCAAACAATAGAGCAAAAAAACAAAAAGATTAGTTTTCTCTAATATCTTAACAAGTTTTAAATAAAAAAAAAACTTAGTCAAATCATTTTTGTGACATGGTTGATGCGTGTGATTAAAATATATTATAAACAATGTTTTGTGAATGAAAAGTTGGGGATTTTTCTAATAAATATAATTGATAATATATTATAGGCTAAAATGGAAAACCCATTCTCTAAACTTCTTTAGAATTCTTTTTAGTTCTCGCATTAATTGAATTAACTACAACATATAACAAAATTTAATGGAAAAGCATTAATTGAATAAACTTTAAAGTTATAAGAGTAAAATGAAGGAAAGTAAAGTTAGAGCACTGAAATGAAATTTAGTAAAACCAGTGCTTATATAACCAATGCTTATATTATTTTCTGATTATTATTTTTCTTGGTTTTGTAGCATTAGATTTCTTCCATATCTCAAGGCTTTGAATTTTAAGCTCGATATCTTTTAGATCATTGTTCAATACCTGTAAAGCAGTCTCAAGGTATACAAAAGGATGAATTTGCTAAACAACTCATCTGATTCCCAGCACCAGTAAGTTTCTATTGTTTCCCCTCTAGATGTGAATATACAACTTGTAGAAATCTTGGATGAAATCGTGAAAGCATACGATTAGGATTGTTAATTTATTGGTACCACCATAGTTTGACCCTAGTAGTAATAAAGGTTCAATAACGTGAAGCCTATTGTTTTTAGCCTACATATTATAGTATCACATTAGTATTTGTACATGTAATGTAAAGTCAGTAAAATATGCAGGGACAATGACTTTGACCTGAGCAACAACATTGTACTCGCAACATATCTAGTCGGGTGTGCATGTGCAGTTTACGTGGAGACCTATATGACCAAAGTACCATTGCATACAAATATACAAACAGGATATGAATGGGTACAATATACATTAACTAGAAATCCTGAGAAATGTCGAAGACATTTTAGAATGTCAAGCCATGTGTTTGGACAATTGTGTAATACATTGCGCTAGATGGATATAATGGTACTAGAAGAGTTTGCTTGGAAGAGTCTTTAGCAACGACATTGATGTTACTTGGTCATGTTGAGGGTAACAGATTAGTGCAGGATAGATTTCAGCACTCGGATGAGACAGTGCATCGACATGTGGTCACGGTAGTTACATTGTTAGCCACCGTTATGGCAGCGGACATTATCAAGCCTACTGATCGTACATTTCAGGACGTGCCAGAACATATTCAGCATTCAGGTCGATATTGGCCACATTTCAAGGTACTTTGTGAATTTGGTATCTTGACTTTATTTTATTCAAATTATTGTTATGGTCATACCATGTATTTCATTTCACATGGATTCCTTTTTGTGGCAATGGTTAGGGTTGCATTGGTGCGATTGATGGGGTCCACGTCCCCATGCTCGTACCAGTTAATGAGCAACACTCGTACTATGGCAGGAAGGGGATAACCACAAAAAATTGCATGTGCGCATGTGACTTTGACATGAAGTTCACATTCCCATGTGTTGGATGGGAAAGGTCAGCGCATGACACGAGGATTTGTTTTAGCTGCCTCAATAATGAGAGTTACAACTTCCCAAAAGCTCCAATTGGTTTGTAAATATGTAGTTTAATTACAGTATTAAAGTATGTATTAATGTAGTGCAAATGCTAATGTAATAAACGTGTTCATTTGTAGGAAAGTACTATCTTGTTGATTCAGGGTACCCTATGAAGAAAGGGTTCCTTGCACCATATAAGGGGGAGAGGTACCACATCCCCGAATTTCGGCCTGATGAAGTGCTACATCGTCCAGAGGAGAGAATTAATTATCTTCATTCATCACTTCGTTCGGTCATAGAACTAACTTTTGGAGTTTGGAAGAATAAATGGAAAATTTTGAGAAATATGCCACAATTTCATATATGCACTCAATCGTACATCATTGTTGCTACAATGGTTCTTCACAATTTCATTAGAGCACATGAGATAAACAATGACGTTGAACATTTCAGACCTACAAGGAGCACATCTGGACGTAGTGAGAGTAGTCATTACGATCCCGTGGCATATATGATCTCAATCTTGGACGAACCTGAGATGAAAGAGGTTTGTGACAGTATCATAGCATCGATATGTGCAAACCATAACTGATTATGGTAACTACTATTTTTTTCATAATATAAATTTTGAGTGTGGTTGAAAATACCATTAACATTATGGAAATTATTTTATGGGGACCATAACTGATGGTTCACAAACTTCAAAGATGTAATACCATTTGTTGTTGTATTGTCGGCAAGCATAACTGAGGGCTCACAAAACTTGATTGTAATACTTTTGATTTATGCATTTGTATATATCGTTACATGTGAAACTCATGGGTATTACAACAGTAGATTTCAAGCTTATAGGGGACTTCTAAATAGACTCCAACCTTATCTGAACAAGAGATAAACTCAATGGATTTTAAGATTGCAACAGTAATTTGCCAGGAAATTTAAAAAAAAAAAAAAAAAAAAAAAAAAAAACAATATCTACCCTGAATTTCTTTTAAAGGCACGAAGAACCCTAAGTGTATATAGATAAATAAATATAATATAATATATATCTATATATATATGTATATATAGACACACATAAACAACAACAAAACTTACAATCTCCATCAACTTGGCCATTAACATCATAGAGCAAATTCAAACGTCTTCACATTGTTTTAAAAAGTACAACTACATACATATCATAAACTATTACTTGCAATAGTACGATTAACTTACAAAACAAATGTAATAATACAAGTCTATATTATTACATACCTACACATCCCATTATGGCAAACACATATGCCTGATTTTGACTTCCCCAAACCTAGTAGAGAAGATAAGCAATACTAGAAACATGATCCAGGATACTACTAGAGCTATTGTCAACTTCTTTGCTTTCTCTTTAGAAATCATGCGTGCAGCCTTCGCTCTTTCGGCCTTTCGTTTTGCAACTTGCTCCCTTTCCAATGTTGTGGCTGTCAAGGCATGTGCTTGCTTCGACTTTTCATTGGCAACTTCCACCGCATGCTCCAATCGCTTGAATTTGGTGATAACAATAGATGTTGTTGCTGCGCCACGTGTACAACAAATGATGGTGTCTAACCACTTGAAGAACTTGCATGCACGGTCATCATCCTACACAATACAATACAACACATAAACAATAATACAACAAATTGGTTCTTTAATGCAAAACACAAATATTTTGCTAATACTTAGATATGGTACTTACTGGCGACCAATAGCAACAAGTATAAAACCTCCTACCAAATATATGAAGTTTCTGGGAAGTCCTAATGATGCAGTTCTCAATGTCACAAAGATGGCCATCATAACTGGAGAGATAGCCACTCGTCTCCAAAATTGGCATATCGTGGGCTTGAAAAAGAAAAATAGAGGAGAAGGTGCATATGTAAGTAATCAATATAACAGAAGAAATAAGAGAGCTAAATAACATCAACCTACTAATAAGCAATCTCACTGGATGAGCTCAAAGCTGCTTAAAACTGATGACTTTGCTGCCTCCAACACAATTCAACTTCAGCACAGAAACACTTTACTGAGATCTACTAATTCCACTACCCTTTACTCTGATTGTCAGCAATAATAATAGCAAATGCTGAGCTTCTCTAGTCCCAAATCAAAATCTGTATTAGCTGAAAAGAATTCTCACAACCATAACCATATTAAAATCCTTTTAACAATAGATCCACCTCTAAATAAACAATGGGACTCTCATTCCCTCTACTGAACAGAGCAATCTCACTTTTCATTTTTCAGTACAGACCAGTCATACACTACAGAGCACATTCCCTACAGAGCAGATTCCCACTTTTCAGTTTTCACCTTTTATTAATGATTAATGGGTAAAATGGGTACCATCTTGACTACCCAATCATACCCTAGGTAATTAAAAGTTCTAATATTAGGAATAAAAATGAATTTGATGAAAACATAAATGAATCTTTTGTCTGATCTTGTTACTCTATAGGCAGCTTAACATAAAAAAAAAAAAAAAAAAAAAAAAAAAAAAAAAAAAAAAGAGCTTTATCAAAAGAAAAATCTAATGAAATAAAATAAACTGATAAGTTACTGAAGTCAAATTATAACCAAATTCATCCCATCATGTGTTGAAGGTTCTCCCTCCCTTAACCTGTGGTTTTAGGGAATGGACAGCCCTCTAATCTGTGGACTAGCTATTTTAGAGTGAATTCTTGCAAAATCCACGATTTTGACCAAGACAAACCATCAATGGTGGATTTATCTTTCCTACAATAAAACTAGACTCTACAGACACTAGGGTATGAACCAAAACACACATAACTCATGTCCTTAACCCATCAGCCACTGACCAAGACTTCTATGCTTATAATATGCTGCAAACTTTACTTATTTGTTCCTAATCACAAGAACCATACCTTATACTGTTTATACTTAAGAAATTGGACATGCTATAAACCATAGAATTTTTTAAAAGTTTCTACTTTGGCTCCTAGTATCCCAGTCAATTTTACTAATTTGTATCACAGGAGAAAATGGAACCACATGTAAATTCTTGTAACTATCAATAAACTTTTGTTTCTTTCATTTTTAATTTTTAAACTTCACAAATTTGGAACCTGTAACCATGTCTTCAATTATCTTTCAAGATTCATATGCTTTTCACATCATTTTATGGTTAACCCGTCAATGGGCTCACTATCAGCATTTCTACAGTGTGTAAGGGTAAGAAATTTCTCCCATTTTAAGTCAATGTATTGCAAAATTACAAAGTACAAATCAAATTCTAAAAACAACCAGGAAGAGAACATTCTACATATACACTCAAATACAATTGTTGAACCTAGTTGAATTTATTCAAAATGGCTCTTTAAAAACTGAGGCAATGCATTAAGAACTACACCAATCCCATATCACAAGTACCCCAAAAGCTTCATATAAGGATTAGAAGGAGACAAGGCTGAGTAAATCACTAAAAGCTATAAAGATTCATGCTTTAATCAACTTCACAACAAGAAAATAGGAAACCACTTTTACCTAGCAAACTTGTATCAATTGATAGTATAATCTTCACATTGGAAAAGGGTGAAATGGGTTTATGGGAAGAGAGGTGTCATGGGTGGGAGTTCGACTGAAATTGGGGAAGAGGGTGAAATGGGTTTATGGTCTGGGGAAGAGTACACGCCAGCGTCGGACTGGGGTTGTCTTCCTCGTGGATTTCTCACCTGAGCTCTATGCCGACATCGGACCGATGTAGGTCTTCCTTGTGGATTGCTCTGGTGGGCGTGGTTGAGTACTGAAGGCACAGGCGTTAGGGTACAATGAAGAGTGAATAGAAGAAGGAAACAAAAAAAAAAAAAAAAAAAAATTGTATTTATTTGCTACAGTAGTTTCAACTAAGCTACAGTACCCGTATATCCCAAAATAATCATTCACGTTTTTTCAATTATTTGCTACAGTGTTTTCAGTTTTCAATTTCAATAAAATAAGTTCTATCTAAATGGACCCTTAGTGTGGCAAAGTTTTGAAAGGACAAACATGGTAAACTACGGCTGTTTTACTTAAAACCTGTGTACGTGGCAGCATTTTAAGAGGCATTTTTTCCTTTTTGTCAATACCTCCTTAAATGCAGGAATCCACTTTCTCTCAGCTTCTGTTATTATATATACTAGTGTTTAAGCCGCGCAATGTGTGGGATCATTTTATGAATTAGAAAACAATCAACTTAATATATTATACTTAATGTGATGGTAAAATAGGGAAAGGGGTGGATGGTTAGTTGTTCAAATAATGATGTTAATGTGCAGGTGTTCTTAAAGACAGACAACCTAGCATCAATTTGTAAAGAAAAAATTTGTAAGAAGTGTGTAACATACGTTAGTTATCAATTTGTTTGTTTATTATTTTAAAATGCAGAAATTAATCCAAAAATTTTCATAATTCCATTTACAAAAAAATTATTATTACTATACATTCTAAAGTATGCATGTTGAAATCTGGTTAAGAACATAAAGATTTGCATTATCAATAAAGATTTTCCTTTTGAGTGCCAATCTTCGCTTAGGCCAACTCCAAGGCTAACAACTTCACTCTCAGTCATCACAACCGAAACTTTGGTGGTATTTATAGAGGAGCCTAACAAATTAACCTTTAATGCAATATAATCACAATCATGTTGAAATAGTCTTTGAAGGTAGGAGTTATGAAATAAAACCTGAACATAATTAAATGAATGAGTTTAGCATACATCAAGAGCGTCACATTTTTTATTTTTTATGCCATGCTAAACTCATATTCACCACCAACACCACTGCAATATTTTTTTTTCCATAGGTGCATCTATATCAAATTGTTAACATGTCCAAGTTTAAATATTTATCTAATTTTGACTATTTTAAAGTTAAATCATCTCCCATATTAAATGGAGAGAAAGTGATTAAACATCAAGTATGACAAATTGTTAAAATTTTAAACATCGTTAAAAATGAGAAACATTCAAATTTTATATAGAAATATGTTACATAATCATAACGTGCTATTACACATACAATTTCTTGGTAATTGTTAAGATAGATGAAAACTATTTTATATTATCTTGAGTAAAATTTAGCCCCACAATTGTAGTGTACCACATAAAATCGGAACTACAACCATGTAAAAAGAGAAAATTAAAATTAGATATTATAACAAAATTCTTTTACACCACAATAGAACCAAGAGAATTATTATAATGCATAACCCAATATGAGTATGAGGCTAGGAGTTGTACTCTACATTATTGCAAGAAAAAAAAAAAGAACAAATCTAGAATAAAGAACAAATAGAGAGCATATATAATTAGTTAAGAAATCAAACAGACAAAATTCTAGTAACGAGGAATAATTAAAATTGTAACAAAATAAATATAAAATAACACAACTTTACCATCAATATGATTTCCGTACATCTACATCACACCCAATTACTCTGTATTTTATTGGCTTTCACGGAAACTAAACCAAAAAAAAAAAAAAAGCATAAATCAATTTGCTATGTTTTTTAATCCAGTGTACTCAATCAAGTATTCTTGTGCCCACAGTGAGATGCTCCATGGACCATAGTGGATGCTCTGTAATTTTAGTCCATTGTTGATTTTTGGTTGCCAACTTCTCCACGCATTGTAGTAAAATTTCTCTGTCATTTGCTTTACTCAAACATGAATTCAATTATTCCCTTGAGAAATAAAGAGTGAACCTCCTGAAGTCCAGGCCATAGTCTGCAACTCTCCCAAATCTAACAGATTGTATAACATGCCAAAAAGATAACCAACTAAGAATAGAATAATATAGAAAGAACGTAACAAACATGTTTGTTAGTTTAGAGAGAAAGCAACGTAACCTTCCATTGCAATGACCACCATTAACTTCTTTAACATATTTTCACCTTTAAATTAAAAACAACAAAATTAAATGAAACCTTGATTATATAAGGTAGTCAGGTCAGTTCTATTATTAACCCATATTTGTCAAGTGTAACATTGGAACTATCAGATGACACATTCATTTACTTTTGTTTGTGTGATGGCAGAGCATATTCTGATAGCTAATTAATAGCATTATAGCGAGATCTGAGTTGAAGGTAAGGAAACATGTCTATGAAATAATAGGCAACTTTTGACTTTAGATTAAAATATAAACATAATTAATGTGTAACTTGTCCAACAGATGACAAAGGGGCACTTCTCTTTGGAGGCAACCACACCCTCTGCTAGGTTTTACTTGCTAGTGGGAGTGAATAATTGGCATTATCATCATTCCTTGCAACCCAAACTCAAAAAAATAAGAGTCGGAGAAAAAAGGGACTCTCTTCTATAATTGAAACACTTCAATTTGGCTTAGGTATCATCACAAACACTTAGGGGTGATGAGGTTGGAATCTTTTTATATGCTATGCACTAAAGTGCTGGCTATTGTAGAAAATAATCTGGGATGATGATAAACACCGTTTCCCCTTGGATCATGACAATAGAAACAACCTACAACATCTAACATTCCATGAGGTAAAAGAGATGACAATCCAACTACAAATTGTAGACCACTGGATTCATTTGATGTCAAGCTTTACATTCGGACTCAATTGCAAGTTGGACTACAAATATCAGTAGCATAATCAATGGCAAATTATATAGCAAAGTATAATTCCAAGCCAAAATTTGATTCTAAGGAACAACATATGGTCCAACTCAAATTTTTGCAGGAGAAGAAACGACATTTTTTTCCTATCCTTTTATCTTATTTTTCCCTCAAATATGAAGAATAAATTAAAATTTTGATGAAAAAATTAATGTATAAATAATGTGACTTCCTCCACCGACAATAATGTGAGTTAAATATAAATAAGCAGAATCTCACCAAAACTGGTGTATTAAGGGTGTATTAAGAGAAAGTCTTAAAGGTGTATTAAGATTCCCAAAACTGGTGTAGCCTTTTGCTTTTAAAATGTACATGCATATAATGAATAAAGCAGAGATATGTGGCAGAGAAAGAAAGCAGTAGGAGAAGAATTTAAGAAACAGGGAAGTTCACTTAATGTCCTAGATAATGAATCCCAACAATCACCATAAGGAGCTGTTAAATGAAACTAGTGCAATCAATCATAGCAAATATAATTTGTACTAAGTTTCTCTACAATAAGTTACGAATACAACTATATCTATACAGCAGATACACTTGCCCATGCAACTTGGATAGAGTAAGATCCAGAATTACCACTTCAAATAGTTATCTTCTTCTCTAATTTATTTCTCTCTTTTCAATATCAATTTCAAATGAAGCTAGATTCTTAACAATACTCACAGTGGTTCAAGATTAATCTACATAGTTCCAATGGCTTTAAAGAAGGGACCATTCAGAAATAACAAACACAAAAAGTTTAAAATTTAAAATAAAACTTTAGTGTAGTTTTGATTGCTCAAAGGTTTGCACTTTGAGTAACAAAGCAAATCTGCATATTATGTGAACTCAAAATCAAAGCAACCCAAATATTCAAAATCAATTGCAAATACCCAAAACATTAAACCAAGCCAAATACCCTAAAAACAAATTTTCTTCTAACCAAAATCCCTCAATCAAAACCAAACCTTACCCAAAATACTAATCTAAATCATAATTATCCCCCAATTGATTCTCCAAATAAAAACCAAAAACCCTTAATTTTTTAGTTTAAAACAGAACTTTACCGGTAGCGATTCCGGTAGTCTAATAGTGGGTGGAGGCTTACGGTGATGACAAAACTTGTGGTGGCGCCCCTCTTTAAATCCATGGCGCATTAACTTAAAAGTCTAACGATTATTCTTCCTCCTCTTCCAAAAAAATCTCCAATTGGTACTCTCAGCTCCCTGTGTCTAACCAACTCTCTCTCTACCGTTCTCGGACTTTTGGCCTCTAAACCTTGATTATCCAAAGCCAATTATAAATACCCTAAAATTAAACCAAAATCAAACACAAAATTAATTGAATCCAAATACTCCCAAAAGTTTCTAGTATATTAAGAAACGAAATCAAATCAAAACCTAATGTAACCCAAATACCAAAATACAAATCAATCCAACCAAATTTCTCAAAACTAATTCATATTTCATACCCAGATCTAAGAAAAAAAAAAAAACTTACCAGTAGTAGTTCTCTCTCTATGTCTGTATCTTTGCGTGCACCTTTAGGTTACCGGTGCTGATTCTGGTAGCCTAAGTCCGGCGAGGAACGAATGGTGGTGGGAAAATGGTGGTGATAGCCAGTCGGCCGTATGAACTCTGTCTCCTTCTCATCTCCATATCGCAAGCTTTTTTTTTCTTTTCTTTTTTCTCCTTCTCTACTTCTTTCCCCATTTCCTCACCGTCTCTCTCTCTTTCATCGCCTCTCTATTTGTATTTCCGTCTATCCTTTAATTTTAACCGGTTATTTTTTTTTTTTTTTTTTTTGTTATTTATTATGAGAGGCTTTTAAATGATGTGTAGATTGCCAACCAACATAATTTATCATTTTTTAACTTACACATGGTAGAATTTTAAGGGGTCATTTTTTTCTAACGTGGCAACACCTCTTTAAAGGCTTCTGCTTTTATATATATTATTAGACAAGTAGTTACAAGTAAAAGAATCTTACTACCTTATACTAACTTACAGTTGAACCGTTACCCGAATACCCAATTGGATTTATTCTGTAGTGACAATCTCTTCTTTTAATACACGACTCCTAATACGTGACTAACTAACAGATGTGCGGATCCCAGTACGCAACTTGATTACCAACTTGAGAAGGATGTTGGCCACGATTTTAAAAACCGGACCGACTAATTCAACTGGGAAAACCGGTGCAGTCCGGTCCGGTTAAATGCCTCAAAATCGGTCAACAACAGGTTAAAACCGAGAAAAAACTGGTCAAAAACCAGAAATTTTTTAAAAAAATGGTTCGATTCTCGGTTCGGTTTTTAAAACCATGATGTTGGCTGCAAAGTTCATCAGTTCATCACATGATGAAGATCACGAATTTTCTTGGCCACAAAACCCTATGGTGTACAAACACAGCAGTTTATTTCTTCTAGATGAATTAGGGCAAACTAGGTTTCCGATCACAATTTGCATGAACAACTCTTTGCTTCACACTTGTGCAACTTGAGCAACCCATGACGACTCTTAAAACAATCCTTATATATATTTAGAGTTGTGAGAAAAGAAGGCTTAAACATACATTCCCGGATTGGAATGAAATCTGATATGAAAAACATTTTTTTATAAATCTCGACAGATATCCTATTTATCGAGCAACCGTCAAGTCAGGGCTAAAACAACTTTTTAAGCCTTGATAGATATTAAATGTCGAGCTAGCTATCAAGCTTTAATGAACAACACTTCTTCACTTGTTTTTTGGACAGACTTGCATGACTTTAGCATTTGAACTTGAAACCTTGTTTCTTGAAGCATTAAACACATCCTAGATCCACCCAATTACAAGTAAAGTGCGTTTTGTCAAAGGATTAACCAATTACATAAAATATTAACATATGTTCCTAACATGATTCACATATTTCCTAACAATTAACATAAATAATTATTAGTGCAAGACCTATGTATAAATCATTAATATATTGAAATAAATGTATTTATTTTTAAGTATTATAGCGTGACAATTAATTAATACCTGGATATAAATGCAAAGATTGCTAAATTGGAAGGCTAAATAAAGATAACTTTGCTTCTTCCAAAAAATGTACAGCAAGGCAAAACCTTATAGGGGAAGAAGATAACAATTAACTAATTTATAATGACGTGCATGGCAAGAATATTATTGATGGCAAGCTACTTAAACGCCAAAATAAATAAATGTTTGAATTACTTCTTTGTCCGTGAGGCTTATGTTGTAAAATTTACAATATCCTAGCATCACTTTACTTATTCCTAAACACTATGAAAGGAAAAAAGAAAAAGGAAAGGTAAAAAGCCTGTTGATGTTGGGTTGGTTATTCGTGGTTTAATGGATGGGATTCAATTAAAATTTTATTTTGAGTCTCGAGTTTAGTTGAGTTTAGGTTGATAGTTTCTTAAGCCATCTGATCCAACCTAATTTCCTATATATATAAATTTATTTTATTAACCATATATTTAATTTCCTAAACTGATTCATTTTGTTATTTTAATAATTAGTTTTGATAAATTTAAAAAAAAATTAATATAATGTAGACATATTATGTGAATTGTAATAGTTTATTAAAAAATTAATAAACAATTATTGAAAGTCTATTTGTTACAATGCATGAAATATTTAAGCACAACCCACCGACGCAATCCAACCCATGTGGATTAGATTAGGTAAGCTCCTACATATGTAATAAATTTAGGTTGGGTTGGAAGTTTTTCAATCCAACAAGTTTGTGTTGGATTAAAAAAAGCATTCCAACCCAACCCATGCACGCTCTAGATATATTTAATAAGATCATAATCAAGAACTTTGTAATTTAGTGGAATTTTGGTTTTAGTATAAGTAGAATTAGAGTTTGAATCCCTTCTTACCACTTATGGTAACAATTAAATTATAAAAACTATATAAGTTATAAGATTCTAGAACTGCCAAAATGCATAGATATAAACATTTCATTTCATTCAAATAATAAAATATCTAGTTAAGAAATTTTATTTTCTCATTTCATTCTTTGTTTACCTTTTGTCGAGTTAAGCATTGTCAATTTATGTCTATTGCTTGTATTAAATTTACTTTGTTCATACGAATTGAAAAGGGAAATTTTGGCCAAAAAAGAGAAGAAAAAATAGGATTGTGTAATTTTTTGTTGTGCAGCCGTAAGTATAGTTGCCTCTTCCGCCTAGGATTGTGTACTTGCAGCATTTATTGCAAGGTGCATTTTCTCGTGTACATCCTTTATATTGGTTTGGCAATTTGAAATTGGAGTCCTATCTAGTGGGTCTGTGAGTCGTATAAGAAGATTTTCGATTCACCACGGGCATCTTCTATTACATCCAAGTTCAAAATCGTAGAAATGAGTCCTAGCCTATACAGAACAGTTGTAATACTGTCTAGGTATGAAAGTAAAGCTGAAAAGCAAAAACGATAGTCCCTGGATATTTTGCAAATGCTTTCTATAAGGGCTTGATATGAATTAGAAATATCGTAGAAATGAGAGGTGACTAGTAGAGGGATAATCAAGATTGACAGGCAACTAATTGGAGATGCCATTTTTTAAAGTTCTCTTTCAAGAATAATATTGTTGATTCATGTATCTTTTGGCTTCCTATTTATAATATATTAGATTGCCATAAGATAGAGTTATTTTCCACTAAGATTGGTTGGCATGGAAAACAACTCTGTTCCATGTCAAGTTAAATAAGAGAAGTTAAACGATAATTTTTTTTTGACCCATTCTTTTTGGATACTACTAAATACAAGAAAGTGTGGAAAACCATCAAAATAAACAACATTAAAATTTTAAAAAAGGAATCATTTCCCAAAAAGCTTTTTTTTTTTATAAGAAAACTATCTTATTTTCCAATATATGGTAACAATCTCAAAATGAGTTGAAATTTTTTTTTAAATTATCTTTTAATTTCCAATATATGGTAACAACTCCATCTATATTTGAATTACCTTTTTTTAGCTTGACGTGAGAAATGTTTTTTTTTTTTCCATTTGTTTTCTAACATGGGGATGAAGTTGCTTCTCTTCGTGCTTGCTTGCAACCCAAAATGAATCCAAATTCATCTCCAAGATGGACTTCAATTGCCTTACCAATCCCTTCTATCAAAACCATATTTGGGTCCTCCAAATCATCCATTTCTCAACATGGGTTCTCCTAAACTTTTCTTGGGTTTTTTTTTTTTTTCTCAATTCTTGCTATTTCACAGTCAACACCTGAGCCCTTGTCTATGATTTATGGGATTTGATCATATGTAACTTGTACTATGTCAATGATTATTGCAATTGAGAGTAAGGCAAGACGATGTTAGTCGTGGTCCTCAGATTTCTTTTAAAAAAAATTTCCCATCTTTTCAAACATTTGCATGAATATTGTAGGGACTCATAGTCCTCAAATTTCTTGCAAATGTTTTCCCATATTTTTAAAAATTTGCATGAATATTGTAGGGACCATGTGACCTATTTATAATAGTGATGGTCCCTTTTTTTTTCAATCAATATTGACAGATGTCACTCCTAATTAAAATATATGATATATAAAAATTAAATCCATCACATATATGTGATAAAATATGGTATACCAATGAAAAAGATAAAGAAAATTATTTAAATAAAAACAAATAATATTAACACAAAGATGCTATCAAAGAAATATTGAATATAATGCAATAGTACCATATTAATTGAGAAAAAGAGAGATGATTACAAATAAATATTAATACAAGCAGATCTTTATTTTTTATATGATAATATCAGGAGGTAGCAATTTAGCTACAAGAACCTTAACAAACATATTCTTATTATAGATCACATAAGATTGTGTTGACAATATCTTAAGATGACGTTATCATAGAAATTATAACAAAAGAAATATCGATTACCTTCGCTATTTTGGAAGTGTAATTTGATATTGGTGAGCTCTCAAATTGATTAGTACATTCTGTAAGTTTCTGTTGTGCAGATGTAAGTATAGTTGCCTCTTCCGCATAGGATTGTGTACCTGCAGCGTTTCTTGCAAGTTCCATTTTATCGTATACTTCATCTATATCGGTTTGGCAATTTGAAATTAGAATCCTATACACTAGGTCTGTGTTTCCTATAAGAGTATTTCCGATTTCACCATTGACATGTGATATTATCTTCAAGCTCACAGAAGTAGAAACGAGTCCTAGCCTATATAGAACATCTGTAAGACCCTCTGGGTCTGAAAGTAAAGTTGACATGCAAAAATCATAATCCAAGGACTTTTTGCAAACCTTTTCAAGAAGGGCTCGATCTGCATTAGAAAAATGGTAGAAAAGAGAGGTGACTAGTAGAGGGATTATCAAGATTGATAGGCAACTAATGGGAGAGGCCATTTTTTCTTTTTTCTTTTTTCTTAAGTTCTTTGTCAAGAATGATATTGTTGATTCATGTATCTTTTGGCTTCCTATTTATAATATATTAGGTTGGCATGAGACAGAGTTATTTATAATGTCAAGAGGTGCTAATTAGTTGCTCTTGGTAGGTTCTTAATATATATATATATATATGTATATGTGTGTGTGTGTGTGTGTGTATTTAATATAAAATTTTTAAAATAACCATATAAATTCATTTTACATAAATAACTATTGCATCACCTATTAATAAGTAATACAAATAAATGTTTGTATTTATTAACACATGACAATAAATTATTCATTTGACTTAAATGCAAAGTTTTGCTGAGGTAGAAGGTCTAATGAAGATATTGTGTGGCTGAAAAAAAAATGACAAAATAAATAGATATTAATAAATGCCATTATTATCATATTTAATACTTCATGTACAAAGACAATTGAAATAAATGTTTATTAATAACTATCATAATTATCAAGTTTCATATTTATTTTTAAAATATATCTAAACAAATTTATTTATATTTTATATTGAAATTTTCACAAGTTTAAAACAAGTGTGTGTATATTTCATCAAATGGTCATACTAACGAGTGCCCTTAGAGCAATGGTTAACAATCCATATTAAGAAAGTTTTGACACTACTTTTATGGAAAATGAAAAAAGTTATCAAAATATTAATTTTTTTTTTCATTTCCCATAAAAACTTTCTTTAAATGGATTATTAACCAATATCCTAAGAGCATCCATTAGTATTTCCCTTCATCAAAAAAGATAACCATATAAATTTATTTAATGATAGGTCAAGAATGTATTGACCCCTTGTGATAAATTAATTGATTAATTACCCAAGTTTATTAATTAATCAAATTAACATGCAATGTACGTGACAACACAAATAAATTACCAACTAAAATATAATGTAGTGGGAAATAAAGTTGGCACGGTGATTTGTATACAAATGGAAAAAACCTCCAAGGCAAAAACTCCACCGGGTGATTTTAAGGTCACCACTCTCAAGAATTCACTATTATCACAACAAGTGGTTACAAGTAAAGGAATCTCAGTACTTTATATCAATCTACAGTTGAACCCTTTCTCCAATACCCAATTGGATTTGTTCTATAGTGACAATTTCTCCTTTTGATGCACAGCTCCCAGTACGTAACTAACCAACAGATGCACGTATTTCAGTATGCGACTTTATTAGGGCATATGTGTTTCACTTGTTTAGAACATATGTCATTCGTTATGTATGTAATTGGCTAATCCTTTGTCAAAATGCACTTTACTTGTAATTTGGTAGATTTAGGATGAGGTTAATGCTTCAAGAAACAAGATTTTAAGATCAAGTGTTAAAATCATGCAAGTCTGCTCAAGAAACAAGCTTAGAAGTGCTCTTCATTAGAGCTCGGCAGCTGGCTCGACAGTTGCATTAATCGAGCTTTAAAAAGCTGTTCTAGCCCTGAGGCTCAACAGCTGCTCGACAGCACCTCAACACCTTTATCTGTCGAGATTTAAGAAAAACATATTTTAAATTTTGTTTTAATTATGATCCGTGGATGTGTCTTTGGGCCTTCTTTTCTTCTAACCCTAGACATATAAAAGGATTATTTTAAAGGCCGTAAAAGTGTGGCAAGTTACACAAGCATTAAGGAATCTTTGTTCATGCAAATTGTAACTTGAGACAAAGTTCTTGCCCTAGTTCATCTTTCTTGTGAAAAAGTTGCTGTGTCTTTGTACCGTAAGGTTCTGTAACTGAGTATCTTCTTGATCTTCATTGTTGATGAAGTGAAGAACTCTGCAACCAACATTCTTCTTTCTCAAGTTGGTGAGTGAGTCACGTATTGGGATTCATGCAAAGGAGGTAGTCACGTACTGGGATCCGTGCATCAAAGGGTGGCGTTCATATATTGAAGAGTTTAAAGGTTTTGAAGCGGTAGAAGGTTTCTACTATGAGTTTATCTATGGGAATTATAGAGTCTAAGGACAAAAGTTTTGTACTAGATCTGAAATTTCTCTTTACTATAGTAAATTGCTTTTTGGGAAGGTTTCCCCCTAGGTTTTTTTACTGTGAAACTGGTTGGTTTCACTGGTTTTCCTGGGTCATCATATCTTGTTTTGTTTATTTTTCCGCTGCACTTAGTTTTGACATAATATTGATGTTTGTTTGTTTTAACAAGTTTTATGCATAATAAATCTAATTAACAATTTGGATTTAAAACTTATTAATTCTATCAACCGGGGTCTAAAATTCTCAACAAGTGGTATCAGAGCAAGTACACTCTGATTGGATTAATTTCTTGAGTGTGATCCTTGACCCCCGTTGTCATGGATCGTGGACAATCTTTTTTGATTCCTCCTTTATTTGATAACACTAATTATGCATACTAGAAAGTTCGAATGAAAGTGTTTTTGCAGGCTCTAGGTGAATAGGTATGGCAAGCTGTTGAAGTTGGCTGGATTAAGCCAAAGAAAGCGCTAGTGGATTAGGATGATGCAACAATCACAGCGGCAAATTTCAACAGTAGGGCCTTGAATACCTTGTTTGGTGGGGTAACCAATGAGGAATTCAAGAAAATATCATCCACGAAAGTTGCCAAGAAATCATAGACCATTCTTGAGACCACCTATGAAGGTAACAAAGCAGTGAAGACTGTGAAGCTTCAAAGATTCACTAGTAGCTTTGAAGAAATAAGGATGGAGGAGGATGAGACCTTTAATGACTTCTATGCTAAATTCATGGATATTGTGAATTCTTCCTTCAATCTTGGAGAATCTATTATGGAATCCAAAATTGTTAGGAAAATCCTTAGGTCCTTACCTAAAAGATTCCATGCCAAGATCACTGCCATTAAAGAAGCAAACGACATTGATCAAATTCCTCTGACTAAGCTTGTAGGAAACCTTCAAACCTATGAGATGGGATTAGGCTCAATAGGAAAAGGTAGAAAGAGTAAAAACTTGGCTCTTAAGGGTTTAGATGAATATATCGGGGACTCTAAAGATGAAGATGAGGATGTGGATCTAACCTTCATAATTAATGAGATTATCAAGCTTCTTCAGTTTAGGAAAAAGGATAAAGGCGAACCTCCTACAAAATCTAACTCCTCTAGTAAGGGTAAGAATGAGAAACCCCCTACCCAATGTCATGAGTGCAAGGGTTTTGGTCATATGAGAATAGAGTGTCCAAACTACCTTATGAAGGAAAAGACCAAGAAGTCAGAAGATAAAGGGTTGGTTGCTATTTGGAGTGACACTAAGAATGACTCTTCTGATGAGTATGTGGATGAATGTAGTCAAGTTATGGCCTTTGCTGCCTCAACTGATAAGGTGATTATGGAGAGTGCTAGTGACAGTGAGGATTCTTCTGATAAAGAAGTACCCAAGAAGTTGACCCTTCAAAAAGCCTATGATAAGCTATGCACTGAATTCATAAAATCTGAAAAAACTTCTCATCTTTGTAGAAAAGAGCTTAATGAGGTAAAAACTAAAAAGATTGATCTGTTAGTCAAATTAGATGAGACTACAAGGTTAGTTGAGACTCTCATTGTGGAGAACACCTCATTAGAAGAGAAAGTCAAGAATCTTGAGGTTGAGCTTAGTCAAGCTAGAACTCAAATGAAGAGAATTTCTAGTGCAAAACGTGAAGAGGTCTTGAGTGCTCAAAAGCCTAGTTCTGATAAGACTGGCTTAGGATATGCTGTCTCCTCTAGCCCCTCCTCTTCCACGGCTTCTGGATCAAGGACTGTCATTGTACGTCAATCTGAGAAAGGTAATAAAGGTATGAAATCCAAAACTATTTTGGCTAATTCTAAATCCTTTGTTAGACCTCATGTTTGTCACCATTATGGTGTTTCTAGACACATTCGTCCTAATTGCATTAAGTTGTATCCTCAAAAACAAGTGTCCAAACGATTGTAGGTTTCTTCTCAAGGACCTACACCTTTGTTTGGAGAGTTATTAAAAGTCTTGAACTTTTTAACTCAATTTCAGGAGAATCTTAATTCTTCTATGTCCTTTAGTAATCATACTAGGACCCGTGTTTTTTCTTCTTCACGGCCAAAGACTCGTGCTGTGTAGGTGAGAAAGGAGCCTAAGACTTAATTGTCTTTTCTATTTGTCCTCTGCTTCAATTCTTTCTACATAAAGTAGGACTCTTTTTGCTTGATTTCTTATCTGCTTTTGGAATCATGCTTTCATGCATCTGCATCTTTCTATCATACTTTCATGCATCTGCATCTTTCTTTCATGTTTCCATGATTGTTTGTCTGTTTTTGTTTAGTTTTTATTTTGTTTTGTTTTCAAAATAAAAAAATTTGAGAAAAATCAGAAAAATACAAAAACAGTGTGTGTTTGTGTACATCGGTCCTTGTGAACCTTAAAATAGCCATTGAAACAGAATTTTCTAAACTTTGTATCTCTTGTAGTTTAGATGAGCAGCTCTATGCACAACTAAGCAAGTGAGCTTTGTAACTCTTTGTTTGTGATGAGTAAGGTTAAGTGATCTCTTGAACTTAACACTCGTATCACTCGTTTTGACGGATAGGACTAGAAAATGCTAAGAGAAAGGCATAAATAACCATTTCACCACTGTTACTCGCCAATCATGATATGACATTTGTATGCTTCAGCATAACAAAAGTGCAATGTCAAAAGCTTAACACAACTAGGTATTTCTTTTCTTTCTTTCATATATCCATGCATGATTTGATTAATAAAAAGAAAATAAAAGCAAAAAGATCAAAAATGCTTTAAATATGATTGTAAGCATGTTTTCTAGGAAACGTGGGAGTTATAGGATGTACCTCAAAGGTGATAGTCCCCATCAAACAGTTATGATTATGTGTGAGTTAAAGTGATTTTCTCATATCTCAAATCTTCATAACATAGAGACACTTATGCAATCTTACGATATTTTCACACACAACACGCAAAATTCTTTGCTACTTTTGATACATGTGCAGGTATAATGTGATTTGGTCATCACAAGGTTTACATGTGTTGATGTATGCTCACTAAATTGTCTTAACTTATTTTTTAAATATAAAATCGGTTAGACTTGTTGTGTGTGTGTATGTGTGTTTTTAGGAGCTATATGCTTCACTCTTTGTTGGTTAAGAGATGCTTTTGAGAGGTTCAAATGTTGGTTGGTTCATTGGCTGAGTTGCATGTTTGATTTCATTCATATTTGTGTTTTTCCCTTCTTGAAAAACTGTGTTTAAGCCATCTCGACACCTTCTCGACACCTCTCGATACCTAGCTTATCTGTCGAGCTCTTCAGTTGCATCTTATCGTAATCTCAACACCTCTCGATAGCTAGGTGGATCGATCGAGAAAGTTTCTGTCTCCTCGATAGCTTTCGGATAGCTGCTCAATCCATCGAGGTCACTCAATAGCTCCTTGATATCTCTCAATCAATCGAGATCCTCTGCATGCATTTTTTCCATGTTTTGCATGTTTATTTTATCTTGTCATCCATAGCATATTGTTTCATTACATTCATGCATTTTTATGGATTCCTTGTGCCCTCTTGATCATTCTTGATCATCTTTATGTTTCTTTGGTAAAACTTTATAGCTTCCTGTACCATCTATCAATCGTGACAAAAAGGGGGAGAAATCGGAGAATTTGTGGTTTCTTTCTTTAAGATTCTACAAGTTAGGGGGAGAAATACATGCCTCTGTAAGGGGGAGATGTGTTTCATCTTGTTAGGAGGTGTGTTTACCTCCTTAATTGTTGTAGGAGCTACTTTTAGCTGCTTTTTCTTGTACCTTAGGTCTTGTGACCATGTTTACATACATTGTGCTTATCTTTGATATATATGTGATAATGTATGTTTCTTTCATCTATCTCTACATGTGTTGTTTTCTTTTCCCTCTTTATACACATGTTTCTTTATTTGTATGCAATCTATTATTTTTGTTTCACACTAAGATACCTTGATGAGTTTTGTTTTAAGTGTTTCAAAAATACAGGTTGTCAAAGTCTACTTGGCATAAACTCTCTTCTTGCAAAGTTTTTCAAGAGTTTGTGTTAGGTTAAATTTTATTGTATTCAACAAGTGTATATAAGTTGAGTGATTTATGACTTCTCTCATATGTTCATTTGTTTGTTGTAGCTTTGTCACTGATTGCCAAAGGGGGAGATTGTTAGGACATATGTGTTTCACTTGTTTAGAACATATGTCATTCATTATTTATGTAATTGGCTAATCCTTTGTCAAAACGCACTTTACTTGTAATTGGGTAAATTTAGGATGAGATTAATGCTTCAAGAAACAAGGTTTCAAGATCAAGTGTTAAAGTCATGCAAGTCTGATCAAGAAAGAAGTTTAGAAGTGCTCTTCATTAAAACTCGACAACTGGCTCGACAACTGCATCTATCGAGTTTTAAGAAGCTGTTCTAGCCCCGAGACTTGACAGCTGCTCGACAGCACCTCGACACCTTTATCTGTCCAGATTTAAGAAACAAAAATTCTGAGTTATGTTTTAATTCTAATCTATGGATGTGTCTTTGGACCTTATTTTCTTCTAACTCTAGACATATAAAAGGATTATTTTAAGGGCCGTTAAAGTGTAGCAAATTGCACAAGTATTGAGAAATCCTTATTCATATAAATTGTAACTTGAGACAAAGTTCTTGCCCTAGTTCATCTTTCTTGTGAAGAAGTTGCTATGTCTTTGCACCATAGGGTTCTGTAACTGAGCATTTTCTTGATCTTCATTGTTGATGAAGTGAAAAAATTTGCAACTAACATTCTTCTTTCTCAAGTTCGTGAGTGAGTCATGTACTGGGATTCATGCAAAGGAGTTAGTCACGTACTGGGATCCGTGCATCAAAGGGTGGTGTTCATATATTGAAGAGTTCAAAAGTTCTGAAGCGGTAGAAGGTTTCTGCTGTGAGTTCATCTACGGGGATTGTAGAGTCTAGGAACAAAGGTTTTATACTAGATCTGAAACTTCTCTTTACTATAGTGAATTGTTTTTTGGGAAGGTTTCCTTCTAGGTTTTTTTACTGCGAAACTGGTTTGTTTCATTGGTTTTCCTAGGTCATCATATCTTGTCTTATTTATTTTTCCACTACACCTAGTTTTGATATGATATTGATATTTGTTTTTTTTAACAAATTTTATGCATAATAAATCTAATTAACAACTTGGATTTAAAACTTGTTAATTCTATCAATCGGAGTCTAAAATTCCCAACAGACTTGATCACTAACTTAATAAGGATGTTGGCTGCAAAGTTCTTCATTTCATCACATGATGAAGATCACGAAGTTGCTTGGTCACAAAACTCTTTGGTATACAAACACAACAGCTTCTTCAAGATGAACCAGGGCAAACTAGGTTTCTAATCACAATTTACATGAATAACTCTTTGCTTCACACTTGTGCAACTTAAGCAACCCATGACGGCCCTTAAAATAATCTTTATATATGTTTAGGGTAGTGAGAAAAGAAGGCTCAAACATACATTCACGGATTGGAATGAAATCTAATCTGAAAAACTAATTTTTATAAATCTCGACAAATACCCTATCTATCAAGCAGTAGTCGAACCACTGGCTAAAACAGCTTTTTAAGCCTTGATAGATACTAACTGTCGAGCTAGCTGTCAAGTTTTAATGAACAATACTTCTTCACTTGTTTTTTGGACAGACTTGCATGAATTTAATGAACAATACTTCTTCACTTGTTTCTTGGACAGACTTGCATGACTTTAACACTTGAACTTGAAACCTTGTTTCTTGAAGCATTAAACACATCATAGATCCACCCAATTACAAGTAAAGTGCGTTTTGTCAAAGGATTAACCAATTACATAAAATATTAACATATGTTCCTAACATGATTCGCATATTTCCTAACAATTAACATAAATAATTATTAGTGCAAGACCTATGTATAAATCATTAATATATGGAAATAAATGTATTTCTTTTTAAGTATTATAGCATGACAATTAATTAATACCTGGATATAAATGCAAAGATTGCTAAATTGGAAGGCTAAATAAAGATAACTTTGCTTCTTCCAAAAAATGTACAGCAAGGCAAAACCTTATAGGGGAAGAAGATAACAATTAACTAATTTATAATGATGTGCGTGGAAAGAATATTATTGATGGCATGCTACTTAAACACCAAAATAAATAAATGTTTAAATTACTTCTTTGTTTGTGAGGCTTATGTTGTAAAATTTACAATATCCTAGCATCACTTTACTTATTCCTAAACACTATGAAATGGAAAAAGAAAAAGGAAGAGTAAAAAGCTTGTTGATGTTGGGTTGGTTATTCGTGCTTTAATGGATGAGATTCAATTAAAATTTTATTTTGAGTCTCGAGTTGAGTTAAGTTCAAGTTGATAGTTTTTTTAAGCCATCTAATCTAACCTGATCTCCAATATATATAAGTTTATTTTATTACCCTTATATTTAATTTCCTAAACTGATTTATTTTGTTATTTTTATAATTAGTTTTGATAAATTTAAAAAGTTTTTACTATAATTTAGGCATATTATGTGAATTTTAATAATTTATTAAATAATTAATAAACAATTATTGAAAGTCTATTTTGTTACAATGCATGAAATATTTAAGCACAACCCAATGACACGATCCAACCCATGTGGATTAGATTAGGTAAGCTCCTAATAGATTTAGGTTGGGTTGGAAGTTTTTCAATCCAACAAGTTTGCGTTGGATTAAAAAAGCATTCCAACCCAACCCATGCACACTCTAGATATATTTAATAAGATTATAATCAAGAACTTTGTAATTTAGTGGAATTTTGGTTTTAGTATAAGTAGAATTAGAGTTTGAATCCCTTCTTACCACTTATGGTAACAATTAAATTATAAAAAATATATATGTTATAAGATTCTAGAACTGCCAAAATACATAGATATAAACATTTCATTTCATGCAAATAATAAAATATCTAGTTAAGAAATTTTATTTTCTCATTTCATTCTTTGTTTACCTTTTGTCGAGTTAAGCATTGTCAATTTATTTCTATTGCTTGTATTAAAATTACTTTGTTCATACGAATTGAAAAGTGACATTTTGGCCAAAAAAGAGAAGAAAAAATAGGTGTTAGGATTTGAAGATGATAAATAATAATTGTAAGGATTTCGGATTTTGAAGAACTTTTTCTTTTTCTTTTTTTAGAGAAAGTAGATTTTGAAGTACCTGATTACATGATATCTAACTCTTTAAAACTAGATCTTGTGTATTCATAAAATCCAATATTGCCACATTGGAAAATAATTAATGCTAAGTGGAATCATTCGGATTCCACATTATTATTATTTTTTTAAATATTTTTTAGACATCCATTAACTTTTCCCTTTGTTAATTTGCATTCCACTAGACATCAGTTCTTTTTTTCTTTTCTTTTTTTGGTGAGAAAAAGGTAAGACAATTTTATTGAATTAAATCATTTTGAAGTACAACATTCAAATCAAAAGGTAATTCTTCTACGCATACACTAGTGTCAACAAATAAAACTGCACTTCGTGAGTGGTTCACATTTTTAATTTATTCTTTTTAAAAATCTAAAGTCTTATTTATTTTTGAAATAAAAAAATATTTTTCCAATTGTCCCAATAAAATAGTGTTTATGACATAATGAAAATGATATTGTCCCACCAAGGATGGTTCACCGTTCACATGTTACTACGTTTTTATTACATTGTTAAAAAGTTGGTGATAGTGCCTGATTTCATAATTCTAGAGCATATCTAAGTGTATCCTCTCCAGATTTGGCATTTATAATAAGTATGCAAATTTCCAACTTCTATTTCCTCTACCCCCACCGCTCCCCCCCACCCAAAAAAAAAAAAATCCAACTTCTATACATGCAGTTCAGGTTTATCAAAAAAAACATTTGCAGTTTACCATTATCAAATTCTTCATCTGACCTAGAAGGTAGTTCACCTAGACTTGATAACCCTTATTTGAGGTGGCTTTTTCCAGTTTGTACATAAGAAGTCTTTGAAAATGGATAAGAAGAAAAGAAGCATTGTCGGAGTTCTTGACAATGTTATTGCTTGTTGCTCAAAAGGCTCATTAAGTCAATGATTTAGCAAAGTAGTATTGTGTTTAGTAATCATGGTTTTAAAAACCAGATCAAACTGGCCCGTTTGATTGGGAATCAAAACCTCAACTGATCTAGTAAAAGCCGAAAAATCGTTAGTGCAACCAAAAACTGGACTTTTTTTCGTTTATTTGACCGTTTAAGTTTTTAAAACCATGCTCTTAATTGCCCTTTATTTTGAAGTTTAAACATGATTTTCCCAAGTTGTCATGAGCTGGTTGCAGTGTTATTTCCCTTTTTTGCCTCTTCGACAATTGTCACTCAATCTCAAGACATGCCACAAACCTTCTCTTGGATTAGTGTAGACGTGAATAGCAACCCAAGCCAGCAAAGAAGCTCAATCAGGTAAAAAAACGAAGCATGATCTTCAACAAATAGAAGACAACAACAAAAGATATATTAGCAACAATATTGTGCCAATTGCCAATTAAATATGTGGTAAATCACTGAGCCGAGTCAACGGTTACAATATCTAATATCACACTCAAGGTTGTTAAGCCAACAACACTATGATATGATTTTTGCACAATCAAACTCATTTTTTACAGCCTCTGTTTCTACGTCTATAACCTGAAGGAAATATTATGGTTGGCTTAGTCGGTAGCTCATGCCGACCTCGAACGTTTTTGCTGGGATTTATTCCATCAAATCAAACCCATATAACTCCAAATTCTCCTCTTTCCTTTATTTCCTCTCTATCTTAGACAATCTGCATCACTCTATTTTATCCTCTAGATTTTAAGAGAGTCTTTTCCATAAAGAATCTCTCCTGCTGATGCTATATCTGGAGGAGGGTATATATGCACCAAACTTTAAGATTGGACTTATACCAGCCCATCATTGGAACCGAATTGCTGCCTAATGGAATGACCGGTTGTGGCTGAGAAAGATTATCACCATCACCTGATTAGACCAGGTAAAAGGACGTGAAACATGAAAGCACCAAGGATCAACTCCATGCGCCACCACATGGCCCTTTTGCTCACAGGAGGAACTTGGGGTTAGCAATGACGGAAATGGTTGGTATAGGCAGAAGCAGCAACCTGTCCACTATAAGAAGGGATTGCAAAATTATCAATGATCTTAAATTGTTTTTTTTTTTTTTTTTCTTTTAGAAAAACAAACAATCAAAGGAAAAGATGTTCCAACACAAATGTATATATATATCACATATTCTACTTAAAAGTCACGATAACTTCTAAGAAATGGTGAAGTAAATTATATATGTATGTACAACACTTTTTCTTAAGAACTGAGATATAATTACCATTAATGATCTTAAAAATAATGCAACTTACCACATAAAAGTTAATGATAATTTATTATGTCTTCTCGAAATATAGTAACGTGCTATTCACTCATCTCACATCGATAGTGAATTTTACCATGAATTTAATTAAGTTGAGTTCACCATTTCTTTGTTTGACATTCGATTGTCTAATCATGCTCATATTTATTCCATTTTATTGAAAGTAATTTCTTGTGGTGGCTATTATGTTTATGGTAAAGCTCTACCAAGGAAAAACATGTTTGACAAAAAGCACGAAGCTCCACTAAAAAAAACAAAACAAAACCAAAATGAACTTGATCAAAATGATCGTCACTTGCTTTTCTGGATTTGTAGCTACTTTCATAGTCTATGGAATTGTGTCTGATAACCCTAATATTTAACCCGAAGCACGAAGCTCAACAGTAATGGAGCTTTTTGACTCTAAAACGTTGCCAAACAAAGCTTAATCAAAGCCATCAGCCAGCTATGAAGTCAACAAAGCCGAGCTCGTCGCTCCAGCCAACCAAAATATTACACCTAATAAATAAATATCATAAGGATTTATACTTTTGTATAGCTTCCATAACTTGTAAATTTTGGTTTGAATATATAGAAGCCAGAAAACAATAGTCATATATATTCACAAAAGAATGTAACAAAAATTACGTACATGCAACTTCAGTTAAAGAGTGCAAGAGAAGGCTTTATATTTACACTTTCCAGTCAAATGCAACACTACAATCTGGTAAATCACTAATTCGGTGGATGTGATATGTATAAGCATTTTGAGCCAAATATTTTGGATCTCTTTTTTTTCCCAACTATATTACACTAGCTTTCCTCTTTCAATAGAATTGCCATATTTCCATTGTTTTAAAAACCGGACCGGACCGGCCGGTTCAACTGGGAACTAGACCTCAATCTGGTCTGATTATTAGTCAAAACCGGAAATAAAAGAAAAACCGGAAAACAATAGAAACCACCGGTTCAATTGGCATAACCGAAAACCAGTGCGGTTAAACCGATTTTAGCACTTTTTCATAAATATTTCAGTTGTTGTGTTTATTAACCCAAAAAAAAAAAAAAAATCTTGTTTCAAATTTAAAAAGAGAGATTTTAATTTTGAAAATGCTCTCTCAAGTATGAAGTGGTGAAGCCTAAGACACCCACAATTATCCAAAAACATCAAATTTATTTTACTTACCTTTTGCTCTAAAATTTATAAATAAATAAAAAAATCAGATTTACTATATTTGTGTTGAGGAAGAACTAGAGAAGCCCGTAATGATCTGCTGCTTAAATTGAGGCTTTCTATTTTTTTTTGCTGCTCCTGCTTCTTGCAAATGCTCATATTCACGAGAGAGAGAGAGAGAGAGAGAGAGAGTATTGAAGAAAGAGATGTAAAGCAAAAAGTGATATGGAAAAATGTAAATAAGTGTGGTTGAAACTTGAACCAAACGTGTGGCAGTGGTTGACAGGTTGTAGAGATTTCAAAAAGGTGTTGTAGTTGGGATAAGTACTAACGTGGAGATCTAGATTGTGTGGAAGGAAAAAAAAATATCAATTGGCCAATGATATTATTATTTATTGGCAAACTTACTTTTTGTTCTTTAAAAGGTTAAAAAATAACTAAAATATTTTACAGTGGGTAGCATGTGTTTGTGTATATATATATATATATATATATTGCTTGAATTGTGTTGAGTGTTGTCTAAAAGTTGGTAAGCCTGCTAAAGTTTAATGTATACTATTATTTAATTTTCTAGTTAAAATGACTTGGTATAAAATTATTTATTTATTTATTTTTATAATTATTAATTAAATTATTTATGACGTCATCGGTTCGACCATCGATCAATTTTTGGTCCGACCAAAAAATCGGTAATTAATCACTTTTTCGGTTCTTTCACAGTACCGGTTTTTAAAATCATGCATATTTCATAAAAATAATATGGGGATGGCAACCCTAACAAAAAAGTATGAGAAAAAACTAGGGTTCATATATGGGAACCTTTGAGAGTTGCTAAGTTTTTTCTGTGTCGACTGGCTGAAAGATTGGTTATGTATTTGTAGTGTTGGTGGGCAAAAGTACCTCTCTTGGTTTCTCCACAAAGACTTATAGTATTTGGAAAGTTATGAGGTCCATCTCCAGCTGCCATTAAGGATGAGATAAGAAGGTAAGAACAAGCTTTTTACTATTTATTTTTTCTTTTTTTAGTGTTTGAAAATAAGTTATGCTAGGATATTACAAATTTTACAACATAAGCCAAACAAACAAATAAGTAATTCTAACATTTATTTATTGTGGTGTTTAAGTGGTGTTGTCATCAATAATATTTTTGTCAACACATCATTTTGTAAGATTTTGTAATAATTTTGTAGTAGATAGTGTAAGTTTAAATTTATTCAATCATGTGTTGGCTTTATTCCGTGCCAAATTTGCTTGTATTTCAGTAATTAAATACCCTCTATTTAGGTGGGAATCATGTAAGGGTTGTGTGTGAGAGAGTATGAAGAATTCAAGTGTGTGTGCATTCAAGACCATTCTCGCAACTGATGACTCGCTAAAATGCCACAAGTGTGTAGCATGCAAGACGCTAAAGGATCACCACAGCTGGAGCACTACAGGACAAAATAGGACAATCTGACCAGTCAGTTATTTCGCGACTTAAACTCGCGACTCATCCTAGTCACGAGTTAGTCACTAGAACAATCTGTTTTATAAAAAAAATGTATTTTCATATTCCTCACATACCCTACTATAAATACTCTTATACCCACAAAATGTAGAGTTTTTAAAGAGAATTTTGAGAGAGAAACTCTAAAGAACAACAAGATTGACTTATCCACAATCTTATACCTTTGATTTTCAAATTTCTTTACTTTCACCCTTTCCATTGACATACCCTTGAGAGGTTCATTAGCCAAATTTTTATCTCACCATACCCATATTAATGAGGAGATATTTTGGTGCTTGGGAAGCAGTTCAGAGAGGACCAATTTATTTGGTTGATGCAATGAGCTTATTGTAGGATCTAGGAAGTTAAAGAAGACATGGTTAGGCTTAACCTTATTGGAGCAAGAAGCTTAGAGGGCCTAGGTGCATTGGGTAGAATAGACTTGGAGGGTCTATTATTATTCGTGTACCCCACCTTTATTCTTTAGTGGATCATTTTACCGCTTGGAGGGAATCGGAGAGATTTTTCGTCGAATTCTTCAGTTTCCTCTTCAATAACACGTGCCGGTATTATCTTTGTATTTGCATCTCTCTAACCCTTACTCTTGCCTTTTAATTGCTACTATGTTGTGATTAGTTGTGGTTTAGAGTAGTTTGTTTATTTGGGTATTGCTTGTACTTATCTTTCCGCACATCTATTGTTTAAGTATAAGCTTGTGTTGGTATTTTTGAAATTAGGAGTCTAAACATTCACTAGTGCTTTACACACCAAGTGAACTTTCAATTGGCATCAGAGCAGGTACACTTTGTCGGATTTCTATATCCTAAGTGTGTCCTTGACCTCAATGGATAGGTCTCAATCCCTAAATGCACCATCCTTCTTTGATGGGAGTAATTACACCTTTTGAAAAGTGCATATGCATGCATTCTTGTGCTCTATTGATGAGAGTGTATGGGATGCCACTAACAATGGTTGGACTAAGCCCGAGGCTGCCAAATCTACTTGGGATAAGGCAACCCTTGCAGCGGCCAATGCTAATAGTAAAGCTTTGAATGTTATATTTTATGGTGTCTCACCTGATGAATTCCACAGGATTTCACATGTTACAATTGCCAAGGACGCATGGGAAATTTTGGAGACCACATATGAAGGCACCAAGAAAGTGAAAGACACCAAGTTACAAATGCTCCCCACTCACTTTGAAGAACTAAAGATGAGCAAAGATGAGTCGTTCAACTCCTTTTATGGGAAGTTGAACGAAGTGGTGATTGGCAAATTCAACTTGGGTGAAAAGACAGAGGACTCCAAGGTTGTGAGGAAGATTTTGAGATCATTACCGGAGAGCTTGTGTGGCAAGGTCACCACAATTGAAGAGAGCAAAGACCTTGATGAGATTAAGGTTCAAGAACTAATCGGTTCTCTTCAAAATTATGAGTTATCTCTACCATCACAAAGTAAGAGCAAATCTCTTGCTTTTGAGAAAATCAATGAGAGTGTGGAAGCTCAAGATTCCTCGAAGGAGGATGAGGTTAAAAAAGAGGTAGTGTACCTTGCAAAGAACTTTTTCCAATTCTTAAAATTCAAGAAGGACGGGAAGTCTTTTGAGAAAGGTAAATTCTCAAATATCAAGAAGGACAAGAAAGACTTCAAGAAGAAACACTCGAAAGACACATCTCCACCTCAAGCAGTCACTTGCTATGAGTACAAAGGGCATGGTCATGTGAAGAAAGAATGTCTCACTCATTTGAAGGCAAAGGGTAAAGTCTTTGCTACAACCCTAAGTGACTCAGACAGCTCCAACTCCAATTCGGAAGAAAGTTATGACGAAGAAGGAAACTACTCTACATTTATGACCATTGCACCTGTGGACTCTTCGGAAGATTTGAGCACTCTAGTGGAAGAGCTCGGTGAGCACACCAAAGTGGAATCTATGGCAATTGGAGAGGAATCCGATGATGAAGAATGAAGAATACATCTATGAAGAAGCAAAAGGATTGCAAGAATCCTACAATGCCCTGCTTGAGAAGACCGGAGAGTGTGTTAGAGTGGCTACGGCAGCCATTAGAAAAATGAAGAAAGGAGAATAAGATTACAAGAGCATACTTATGAGGTATAAAGAAATAAAATGTGAAGTTGAAATGATGAATGAAGAGCTAACAAATGCCCATTCTAGGATCAATTTTCTTGAGCTTAAGGTTATTCAAGCTAATGCTTAAGTGGAGCATGTTGCTTCAAAGAAGCTTGATGAGGTGCTTGGCTATCAAAAGCCCCTTTTCCAATAGAAATGGCTTGGGATACATTGGCGAAAGTAGCTCAAGCACCAATGTGTCTAAGGAGATGAAGTTTGTTAAAGCCAAGGAACCAATGGTATCAACTCCAATTGTTGAAAATGTGAAGGCTGAGAAGAAGCCAAATGTGATGGATCAAAAGGTTTTGACAAAACCTCCAAATCCATTTCTGGCCAAACCCAAGGCAAAATGGAAGTCTCTTCCAATGTCACAAAGAGGTCCTCAAACTCAACATTTTTGCCACCATTGTGGAATTCGAGGACATACTAGACCAAATGGCCACAAGCTTCACGCATTAAAGAATGCAGGTTCTCAAAGGCCAAGAGGACAAGGAAAGGGCAAGGGGAACCACAAGCAATCAAAACAGCGAGAAGTCGATCCCGGTATTGGTGATGTGATGAAGATAATATACACCATCACTTCTTGTTTGAAAAACTTCACCCTAAGATTTGAGAATCGCAACTTAAGTACCCAATCGTCTAAGGATATCACCCTAAACACACATGCCATGTGAGTAAAGAAAGGTATTCATGCATAAGCATTAGAACATGTTCGTGCATCAATTCTTTCGATATGTTATGACATTGTCAGTTGTTTGCTTATTTTTTCATTCTAGCATTTTTTTTTTAATTGTTTTTGTTGCTTAAAAAGTTTTGAATATTTGTTCTTTTTTATCAATCTTTACTTGCTTTGTGTCAAAAATCCAAAAACACATAAAAAGTAGAAAATTCAAAAAGTTTGATTAGCATTATTGTGTATTGTCACACACATGTTTAGCCTTGTACCTTCATACTAATGGTTTTGTGCATTTATGATCTTAACTTGTTCTTTTTACACTTGTATCATTATGGGAAAAATCTTGACATCTATGTGACTATTGTCAATAGATCTTCAAACTTGTCATGAATAATTAGCCAATAGTTTTGTTGACCTTGATACATGCATAGACTTGTGCTTATATCTCTTCCCACTCTTTTATGTTTTTGCTTAAGAGTTCAACCAATGTCAAATCTCAAAAAGAGATAATGAGCTGCAAAAGCCGTCACACATACTAGTATTTGACAAGGAAAAAGGGAAAACGACTTGTAATGAAAATGTATGGTGCCCAAAAAGCCAAAGGTTTATTCATCAAAATTGATATATTAAAAAATTTCAGGCATCGATCTCAAAATGAGATGTATCGTTCTTAAATGATCAAATGTTATGAAATGTAAGAAGCCAAAAGAAATGCTTCAATGTTATGTAATCAAGTTCTTTGTGAGAGGTCATATATGCTCATTTCTATAACTGAGATTGGTCACCTTACTTAATGCTAATTTTGTATGTCTTGGTTGAATTGATCATTGAAGCTTCACATTAGACTAAGGACCATCTCACATTTGATACCCACACACATCACACTTGTCTATGCTCAATGAATACCTTATTTATTTGTGTGATTGTACTTGATTAAATGTCTTGTACATACTAAATCAAATGTTGATCAAACACAAAAATATTTTTAGTATTTTAGTTGTTTTTGAAAAGTAAATTTTTTTTGAAAAATTTCAGAAAATCCAAAAATTTTATAACTCTATTTTTGGCAACTCACTCGCAAGTCATGCCAATTGCAAGGTCCTAGTCGCAAGCTTACTCAGAAGGTTTCACGACTCCTTGGCGAGTGAGAACCCCAGTCACAAAAAACACTTAGAAAATTTTTCAAAATTTCTGGGTTTTGGTCATTTTTACGACTCATTTTTGTGACTTGGTCACGAGTGGAAGCTCCAGTCGCGAGCTTACTCAGAGAGGTTTGTGACTCACTAGCGGGTGGATGTCCTAGTCATGAAAAATACTTAGACAAAATTTTCAAAATTTTGTTCAAGGGATTTTGGCGACTTGTTTTGGCAACTGGCTCGCGGGTCATCTGAGTCATGAAAATGGCATGTTTTGCACAAATAGGGTTAAATCTCAAACATTTTTCAAAAAAAATTCAGTTTTTCCTCATATCACGTGCACACACTTTGTCTTCTCCGCCTCTCCCTCTCCCAAAGCTGCCATTCTTACTCTCAAAACCTCCAATTTCTTCTTCAATCCTTCATCAATCTTCAAGAAAAGGTATGGGTTTTCTTTTATTTTCATTCGATTTCAAGTTTCTAGCCCTAGTTTTCTTGGATTTTGTGTTTATATTGAAATATGGTTGTTGTATATGGAGTTTTTGATGTTTTGATGAGTATGATATATGGGTTTTGTTGGTTTTGTTAGTATAATGCTTATTCTACATTCTTATCATGTTTGTTCTTCATTTTTATGCATTGTACTAGATTTGTGTTGTGTTGTGCATACCATGTTCATGATAAAATGTCTCTTAGATGTTTTTGTGTGTTTCTTTGTCTCCATTGAGTACAAAGATTGTGGGGATAATCATGTTTCTTTGTTTTGAAACATCAAATGATTATGTGTTTTCACACTTTGCCCTAGATGCACACTTTTGGATATGATGTACACACACACAATGTTGAGTGTTTAATGCCATGATTCTATCATGTTTTGATGATTTATATCTTCACATGTCATTTGTTTTTTAATTACTTTTTAAATTCTAGTTTCTAGGGTTTTAATTCAAAGTTTATGTTTTGGTTCTAACTTGTTACTAATCAAGTTTATTATTGAATTTTGTGTTGTGGTATTTGCTGCTCTATTTTGCAGATGGCTCCACAAAAAACCATTACTCAGCGTGGTGACAAGAGGAAACGCATGGATGAGAGCTGGTTTTGCTCCACTCAATAGTTTAAGCAATATAACCATCACTTTAAGAAGGCTCCAATCATTCAAAAGCGATTTGTGAATCCTTTTGATCTCAAGGAATCCTTCATACCTAGCTTTTTTGAAGGAAGAGGTTGGGAAAAGCTCCTTGGTGATCTCCAAGGAGTTTGTGAACAACTAATTAGGGAATTCTATGCCAATGCCATACTCAAAGAAGATTACCTGGATTGTTGGGTCAGAGGCCATGAATTGACTCTTAATGTAGGGGACATTGATGGTGTTCTTGGACATGGAGAAGTAGATCAAGAAGATTTCACTCCTTACAAGGACAGAATGGTCTCTATAGAAACGGTACAATTCGGTATTGGTGGTGCTAGGGAAGGAAAATGCTTCAACACATCCACCTTCCCTCTGGATTTGAGATGCCTTGCCTACATCATATTGTTCAACTTGTATCCGGTAAGGAAGTTGACCACCATCAACAATGCTAGAGCCATCTTCCGCATGGAACTTTGTGAGAGAACTTACATCCAAAGACAACCTTAAGGGCAAAGCTTGTTCTTCCGAGTTTGATTATGAGGATCCTTCATGAAAAAAGTGTGGAGACTCTACAGGACATAAGCCTATTGAGTGTGCCTCCTTTCATCAACTCTCAAACAATCCTAAGGAGCAGAGTTTGTCTTCCAAGTGACGAACAAGCTGATGAACGTGAACAAGAACCTCCTGCGGATACAGAAATTGAAGCCGAAGGACAACAACCTCTTCCAAGAAGCGGTGGTGGTCAAGGTAGGAGCGAAGCTTCATCGTCTTCTTCAGCTCCTCCAGATGCTTTTCAAATCATTCTCGAGAGGATTGATGGCCTTAGAGAAGTCCAAACTGAGCACTCCAATAGGCTTACAACCATTCAAGATCAAATCAACTTATTCACAACCAAGTTTGATAGCTTCGCGCACCAGCCTTAACCCTTTGGCCATTTAGGTCAAAAATGGGGAGTAGTATATGGAGTAGCTCTTAAGGGGGAGCCTATCTTAAAGGGGGAGAACAGTTTAAAATTTAAAGTTTTTATGGTGATTGTGTTTGTTTTAAAATATAATTGTATTACTCTAAAATATAATTGTATTTTTGCTCAATTTTTTTTTTAAGTCTAATAAACTAATAAAAATAAACTGTCCCAAATGAGAATTTTCTATTTGCAAATTTTCAAAATAATCTGTTGTTGAGACTGAGAGCATATCTTTCACAAATTATTTGTCTCATAAATTTCCTAAAGATTTTGATTAGATCCCTGTAGATGAATCTGTGGCATCCTTGGGCACATTGCTAGAGTACTGTCTTTTTAAATATAGCCAACCGAGGGAATATCTAGCTCTCGAGGAGAATTGAATATTTTATGGGGATGGAAATGACTTTTTTTCCCTTAAGATTATGGCAAAACCTGCCACAACCTTATTAAATTACGCAATGTGAATCTAACAGAAGAAATAACGGGTTCTGGATACTAATTAATAAATAGTAGATCCCGTCAAAAAAAATATAAATAAATAGTAGATCTAGTTCACTGGCATCATGTCTCAAACGTAAAATTCTAACATGCAATATTTGGATGTAATAATTTAGCATAATAAGTTGCAAAGCATGAAAGTGTAACAATTTTCCCCTTACTTTTTGATAAGGAGAGAATGCATTAATTTTGGATGAAGGTTCTCTATTAGGTATTGAGAGATTTCTACAACATTCAATAAATTTGGGCAAATTTCACTCTCAATCTAGCGAAGAATGTTTACGCAATATTACATTATTAATTTGAAACTAAACGGTGCAATAAGAATTTGAGCATCTTTCGCTACTACTCTCCTAGACTCCAATCTGCACTTTTTTTCGTTACTTTGTCAAAGAAAAAGACTAAGAATATGTTTGGTAGACTAGAATAAACACTTTAATGCAACAGTTCTTCCTATAGTTTAGTTACTCAGTAATTTGGTAATGTTTTTATTACAAAGAATAGTTATTCCCTATAAATAGTTATTCTTTAAAATGAGGAATTACAACTCATCTCTAAAAGGGTTATAATAGTTATTTTCTAGTAGATGTATTAATTTCTAAAATTAATATATTTCCAAATAAACAAACTTTTCATATATACATAACAATTATGAAAATAAAAAATCATAAAAAATAACTAATATCTCATTCAAATTTTTTTTTAAATATATATATATTAAATTTTTGGAAATATAAATATATGAGTAAGATATTTCCTAAAATGTATCTTAAGTTTGATTTAAAATTTTTTCATTTCATTGTTTTCAGGGTTATATTATTGTGTTGTTACCAAACAAATGAATAGTAATAAATATTACACTACGGCGTCTTGTATCCCTTGTAATACTTATTCCTATATCTATGTAATTACCATTACAGTTTACCAAATGTATCATATAGCTCCTATAATGGAATAGTTGAAAACTCAAATTTGTATTAAAAACACAAGCTCTTTAGACCCCAAATTAAAAAATTACGGCTCGTTTGATTTTACTCTAACTTAAACTAAGTGCGGAATAGAGTAAATGTGAGCGGACAAGCAAAACAACTACTCTAAACCATATTCATTAAAACACAACAGTAAAATGAAAGCTAAAAGAGTAAGGAAGAGAGATGCAAACACAAGATAACACTCCAACGAGTTATCGAAGAGGAAACCGAAGAACTCGGCGAAAAACCTCTCTGCCGCCCTCCAAGCTGTAAATCAATCCACTAGACAATAAGTTGGAATACATGAATAGCAAAAGACTCTCCAAGCCTAGTCTACCCAGTGTACCTAAGCCCTCCAAGCTCCTACTCCAATAAGACTTCTCGAAACCGTGTCTTGTCTAGCTTTCCGGATCTTGCAATGCGCCTGATTGCATCCGCCAAAATTTGGCTTCTCCCAATGCTTCCCAGCAGCACCAAAACCTCATTGGACACTCAATATGGGTGTGGTAAGTATTTGGACTATCAACCTCTCAAGGATTTGGAAATAGAGAGGTAAGAGTAGAGGAAAACCAAAATGGATGGTGTAGAGGATTGTGGGTATGACAATCTCACACTCTCAAGGATTGAGGCTAGGGTTTTCTCTTCTGAAAAGATCTCTACTCCACATGTGGGTAATGATGGTATATATAGTGTGTATGAGGATGTAGTGGGGCAGATAGGACAAAATAGCAAAACAAATTGTTTCGCGGGTATCTCACGGGAAGGCCTTACCCGCAAAACACTTGCGAAAACCAGCTATCACCATCTGTCATGACTCTTCGCATTCCAGCCATGTGTTGGGCACATGTCTCACTTAGCGGGATGGCTAGTCGCGAGCTATCCGCGAAAACTCCTTTTGTCTTCAAAAGATGCCTTGAGTCTTCACATTCTCTCTCTCACACACAACCCTTACAAATAAATCCCATATAAAATACAAGGTACAAACCAAAATTACAATCAAATTTGGTACGGAATTAAAGCCAACAAAAAATAGTTGTAAATTACAACTTTACCATAGTTATTCATGTGTAATAATAATTCGGTCATTTGGTTACATCTTTATTGCATGGATTAGTTATTACATTGAAATAATTATTCTTCAAATTAAAGAATATCTATTCCTCTTT
>JAGHPS010000394.1:0-115461 GCA_020976635.1 Castanea crenata | reverse complement strand
AAAGTCTGTAATAGGTATTTACTATCTTCAGGAATATGGGATTTCATATGATACTCTAATCTATTTGCAGTGATTTTCTGAGGGAAAGATCACAAGAAGTGGGAATGGTATCAGTGACTGTTGAGGATGTGACTGCTGAGGATGATGAACTGGAACTGGCCATGATGTTCTAAATGAAGAACAATTTTCCTAAGATCTTAACAGGACTTAAACGCCACTCCTAGGCTCACGTCCACTAGACTACTCAGGAAAAATAATTCTTTGACACTTTTAGTACAACTCCTTAGTTTTCTACTTGATTATCAAATCCCGTTTTCTGATGTGATTGTCACAGAGGATCCACAATAAGTGGCAACTGTTAATCACAGAGCATACTAATCAGGACAATAAGATTTACATGCCATACCAACCTCGTCAATCACTGTATAAAGATCTGTCCATACCAGTACTCTCACCATTTTCCCCAGTTTCCCCATACCAAAACCTCCAACCATTAAACATGACACATCCAGCCCAAAACCCTTTTAAATCATGTGGAATCTTTCCCAACATACCAAACCCAACACCACTACCTCAACCAGAACCCAAACTTGAACCTCCAACCAAACCACAATAATTCCTCCTCCCTTGTGTGTATATCCAATAACAGACCCATCATCATCCTCTAACCCTTCTACCTCATCCTCCGATGACATCATGGCTATAATAGAAACCCTTCCCTCAGACATAAAAGACCAAATAAAAACCCTCACCCTCTAAGCCAGATCCAAAAGAATCATCCAAGTCCTCCATAATTACCTCACACAAAATGAGAGCCATTTCCTTGCCATTTTCCCAGACATTGAACAACCATGGAAAACCCCATTTGCATTTTGGATAACACGATGGAATGTTGTTCATTACCTTTACATGTGGTACTTACTCAATGAGTACTACTTGTGCATTCACTTTGAACCACGTTTCTACGCATACACCTTTCTTCATGATAATAATATTTTAACAATTTTGGCATGAACTTTTGAAAAATGATGCTCATGGTCAATGGTCCAGTATCACAGAAAAGATCACCCCAGATTTGGTTTAATAATCACTTCAGCATGTCTAGTTGCAAAATTAAATTCCAAAGATAATGTTCAAGCAGAAGGAATTTTCCACCCTCCAGATGTCCATTGGGTAACAAATGCCGACGGTACTATTCATAGACACACAGATGTATCATGGATATCCTGTCACTATTCACTTTCAATGGCAGAGTCTCTCAACCAGGGAATCTTTCCAGAAGTTGTACCAGCCGATCCAGACATCTGCAGACAGCAATGGCCTTATCAGCACCATTGGGAAATGCCCAGTCCGTTTGATTTTGATGATCCCTATTACCATAATCATGATCCAGATGACATTGATGAAGAATGGTTTGAAAGAAGAGATTTGGAGAAACACTTTGACAGAATGTCAAGCAGATACTATGCCTTTAATGGCATGGATGATGTCAATTCCAAGCACACTTTCTTGAATTCTTTTCCAGAACCACTTGGTGATGAAACTCTTCGTATGATGAATCTTCAGAAAATCACCTTGCAGCAAGCCTCTCTTGGAGAAATCTATCAGCATGTCCTTATTGCTTTGGAAAAACTGTGCAATAAAAGAAAGTTTCTTTCAGAGATTGACAAGATCCATAGCAAGCTCAAAGACAATTGCAAAAGAAAGGATTTGCAGATTAAGTGTTATGATAAGAATTGTTCTTGTCCGACCAAGAAAAGAGGTCATTACAAAAAGTATTCTTGGAAGAAGAAGCAGTCTCATCAAAAGAAGAAGTTTTTCAGAAAAAAGAAATGGAAGTTTCTCAGAAGAAAGCAGTTCAAAGGAAAAAATTCAAAGGTCTGTTTTGTATGCAGAAAGCCGGTCATTTTGCAAAACATTGTCCGAAGAAAGCCAAAGCAGCAAAGCTTTTGGAACAAGCCCAGATTCATGCAGATGATACCCCATTTTCAGATGTGGAATCACTTTTCACTTGATGATGATTATTCTCCCCAAGCCCTAGCAGCCATAGCCTATTCATCCTCAGAAGAAGAATCAGATTCAAGCATTACAGATGACTCAGACCCAGAAATCCAAACCATACACATCTCAGCCTCTTATAGCCCCAGTAATTGGCCCACACCAATAGCCCAAGTTCACATCCTCCTTGATACATACTCCAGACCCATCCCAGTGATAGCCTTGTTTGACACAGGAGCAGCAGCAACAATTCTTCATCCTAAGATTTTACCAGAAAATCTTTGGATGCCCCATCATCAGATGTTCAGAGCAGCCAATGGAGAAACATTCTGATCACCCAGAAAAGCAAACCATTCATATTAGAATATTCCCAACCCTTACCATTAAACACCAAGTTCTTGGATCCCCTCTCACAGGCAGAGATCTCCTCATAGGATTTGATCTCTTCCACCAGATACCTAGCCTCAGATGGTCCTCAAAAGGCCTCT
This sequence comes from Castanea crenata, assembly GCA_020976635.1. Taxonomy (NCBI): domain Eukaryota; kingdom Viridiplantae; phylum Streptophyta; class Magnoliopsida; order Fagales; family Fagaceae; genus Castanea; species Castanea crenata. Next base: position 112,975 of record JAGHPS010000394.1, on the reverse strand, counting down.
TGCACAAACAACACCTTCTCACATGGACCCAGGTGCCATATTTGTTTTCACTAAACCCCTTTGATACCTTGAAAGCCCAGATCATCAATGAATGTTGTGCAGCTACCTATTCAGAATTCCTCCTCAAAAACCCAAAACCACTATGGAAAAACCCAGCCTTTTTCATAACCCTTCCCTTCAAAAAGAATGAAGATGTTAACCCCACAAAAGCTAGCCATAGAGGTATGAATCCAGAACACTTGTCCCTAGCCAAGCAGGAGTTAGCTACCCTTCTCTCAGAAAGCCTCATTGAACCCACAACTTCTCCATGGGCATGTGAAGCCTTCTATGTTAACAAGCATGCAGAACAAGTTCGAGGAAAGCTCAGATTGGTAATCAATTACCAAGATCTTAATCATTTCCTTGCTGATGACAAGTTTCCACTGCCGAACAAAAGTGCTCTTTTCCAGCATCTTTCCAATGCCAAAGTATTTTCGAAGTTTGATCTTAAAGCAGGATTTTGGCAACTTGGAATCCATCCAGAAGAAAGATACAAGACAGCTTTTTGCATTCCGGACCACCATTATCAATGGACGGTAATGCCTTTTGGCCTAAAAAATGCTCCATCCCAGTTCCAAAAAGCAATGGTAACTCTTTTCCAACCACTGTTGTCAAATGCATTGATCTATGTAGATGATATTCTCCTATTCTCAAAAGATGCAGAATCCCATGAAAAATTGCTCACTGAATTCTATAATTTAGTAAAAGCTCAAGGGATAATGCTTTCAGAAAAGAAATGGTCATAGGAGTATCCTCTATTGATTTTCTTGGAGTAAACATTTCAGATGGAAAGTATACTCTTCAGCCTCATATTGCACTCTCTCTCAGAGAATTTCCAGATGTTCTCACCAGCACCAAACAGATCCAGCAGTTCCTTGGAATTGTTAATTACATGTCAGACTTCATTCCAAAGAGTTCCAGACACAGAGATTGTTTGTCCAAGTTATTGAAAAAATCTCCTCCGACATGGAATTCAATTCATACAGAAGCAGTTCAACAGTTGAAAATTATCAGAAAAGCTTCCCCCTTTGCAGATTCCAGGCACAGGAAAAAGAATTTTGCAGACAGATGCAAGTGATGAGTATTGGGCAGCAGCTCTCTTTGAAGAAGTTAATGGAAAAAGAAGTATTTGTGGATACAAGAGCGGTGCATTCAAGCCTTCAGAGCTCCATTACCATTCTACTTTCAAAGAAATTCTTGCAGTCAAACATGGAATTGAAAGTTTCAGTTTCACCTTATTGGTCACTTTCCTTGTAGAAATGGATATGTCCTCTTTCCCGAAAATGCTCCAGTTTAAAAGAAAAATGCTCCCTCATCCCCAGTTACTCAGATGGTCCAACTGGTTTTCACAATGGTCCTTTCAAGTCAAACACATCAAAGGTACTGATAACATTATCACTGACTACCTTTCTAGGAAACCTCCAGTCCTCCATACCACAATAATTCCTCCTCCCTTGTGTGTATATCCAATAACAGACCCATCATCATCCTCTAACCCTTCTACTCCATCCTCCGATGACATCATGGCTATAATAGAAACCCTTCCCTCAGACATAAAAGACCAAATAAAAACCCTCACCCTCCAAGCCAGACCAAAAGAATCATCCAAGTCCTCCATAATTATCTCACACAAAACCAGAGCCATTTCCTTGCCATTTCCCAGACATTGACAACCATGGAAAACCCCTTTGCATTTTGGATAACGCGATGGAATGTTGTTCATTACCTTTACATGTGGTACTTACTCAATGAGTACTACTTGTGCATTCACTTTGAACCACGTTTCTACGCATACACCTTTCTTCATGATAAATATTTTAACAAATTTTGGCATGAACTTTTGAAAAATGATGCTCATGATGGTCAATGGTCCCAGTATCACAGAAAAGATCACCCCAGATTTGGTTTAAAAATCACTTCAGCATGTCTAGTTGCAAAATTAAATTCCAAAGATAATGTTCAAGTAGAAGGAATTTTCCACCCTCCAGATGTCCATTGGGTAACAAATGCCGACGGTACTATTCACAGACACACAGATGTATCATGGATATCCTGTCACTATTCACTTTCAATGGCAGAGTCTCTCAACCAGGGAATCTTTCCAGAAGTTGTACCAGCCGATCCAGACATTTGCAGACAGCAATGGCCTTATCACACCATTGGGAAATGCCCAGTCCGTTTGATTTTGATGATCCCTATTACCATAATCATGATCCAGATGACATTGATGAAGAATGGTTTCAAGGAAGAGATGATTAGAAGAAATTATGTACAAAAGGTTGTATTAAAAAAAAAAAAAAAAAAAAAAAACGAAAATTGTGGGACCCACCTTGGACCCACTTTTGTCTTGAACTCATTTTCCACCTTGCCGTCACGTTCTTTAAGAAGCCATATATCATATCTCGTCCTTTGCTTCAGTTCCAGGATTTGTGCTGACAAATGAAGATTTTGCAGAAGCCAGCCCGTTCTGCGTCCTCCGCCAGTTTCCAACACCTGTAAAGAAAAAACTCTGAAGTCACGCATTGTTACTGTAAAATATTTCGTCTTCTTGTAAAATTTTTGCCTATAAATAGGCCCTTTGTTTCATTAGTAGAGCAGGATTTAGAGAGTCTAGAACAGAATTTGAAGAGTCTAGGACGGAGTTGAAGAGAGTCTTAGAGTTTAGCAGAATAGAAAAATTAGAGAGTCAGCTTGTGTAATATTTTACAGTCTATGTCTTCCAGTCCTGTAAAAAACTTGTTCAACATAATAATATCTATCAGTTTGCTGTATCTAGTTCTGTGTTCTATCCCATATTTTGCAGTTTTCTACAGTATTCTAGCAATATATGCCATTAATAAGCTTCCATGATCTTCTTACACCCTACTATGCTCGTCTTGTAGTTGTCTCGTCTTTATCTATATCTCATCTTTCCCATTACATCTCCCGTAGCTTCCTTGGTTTCATGAAGTAAGTTTGTTTTGTTGTTTTGTTGTCCTTCGTCTTGTAGCCTCCTCGTCCTTTAGTTTTTCCTTTGTTTTGTCATTCTTTCTCACTTCTTCGTCCACTTCCTACACATGTGGTATCAGAGCCTGTGAAGCCATAATATTTGAAAAGCCTCCATATTTGACTAAGCCAACATTTCACAGGAACCATTTATGTTGCCAACTTACACTCAAATCCATATCCATGCAATATTTTCCAAACACTGGTAAAACCTCAGTTTCTCTCTCCTTTGATCAGTACACTTGAATTATTGTCCTGATTAGTATGCTCTGTGATTAACAGTTGCCACTTATTGTGGATCCTCTGTGAAATCACATCAGAAAACGGGATTTGATAATCAAGTAGAAAACTAAGGAGTTGTACTAAAAGTGTCAAAGAATTATTTTTCCTGAGTAGTCTAGTGGACGTGAGCCTAGGAGTGGCGTTTAAGTCCTGTCAAGATCTTAGGAAAATTGTTCTTCATTTAGAAACAGTCATGGCCAGTTCCAGTTCATCATCCTCAGCAGTCACATCCTCAACAGTCACTGATACCATTCCCACTTCTTGTGATCTTTCCCTCAGAAAATCTACTGCAAATAGATTAGAGTATCTATATGAAATATCCCATATTCCTGAAGATAGTAAAATACCTATTACAGACTTTCCCATTGTAAATCCCTATACTGTGTTTGATAAACCCCAAAAAACTTTCAAAAAATCCATAAAAAAATTTCGGTCCTTCCCATCCCTCTAGTGTCAAAGAGTATGTCCAAGCTTCAAAGTTTGACCAGTTTAGTATTCCAGCCAGTGAGAAAGAAAATTTTATCACTCTTGCCCTTCCCAGAGAGTTTGTCATTCCATGGCAAAGACAAGGTTATACTCACCTTCATTTTGGTGCAGTAAGACTTGCACTTACCTTTCATGGCAGAAAAGGACTCCTATTGCTTCTAGAATTGCTCTCCTTGATTCTAGATTTATGGAATATCACAATGCAGTCATAGGTACAGTCCAAACTACACTAAATGCAGGAACAGTCTTTGTCACCCTTTTTCCCAATTTCAACATGTCTCTCAAAGACCCTCACATATGTGATGCTCTTAAAGTTCAAGTTCAGATTACAGGAGCCTCTCAAGTACCAGATACTTTTGCGGCCACACTTCACTACCAGCTTGCCTACAGACTCCAGAACCATGCTTTTGATGTAGCCATACCAGAGTTTGCCCAGAATAATGATGCTCTTTTGATCCAAGTTGACCCAGGTATGCCGCCTGAGTGTACATTTGTTCCAAGACAATTGAACAAAGATCAGATGTCCAAGATCTTTCCAGATCATGGACTACAAAGTATGAGATTCTCCATAAAGTAACTCAGCCAATCCAGTCCACACTCCTTTTTTCATCAGAAATCAAATGGTGAAGTTGAAGTCAGATTTATGAAAACACACCAGAAAAGGAAGAAGTGACAGTCTTTCCAACAGCTATGCTCCAGCCAGTTTCTTATGAAGGTCTTGATGATCTTCAGATCAAAGCATTTCAAGAAAATGGAAAACCTGTCTATGAAGGAAAAACACAGGTCATATATGGTGGGATGTTTGTGATTGTGAAGAATGCAGAGAAGAAGAATTATTTGAAGAAGATAAGAAAAGAAGAAAGAAGAAGTCTTCCCAGCAGATTCTCAAAGAAAGATATGAAGCAGGAGACCCAGAAGTCGACCTCCTTGGAGAACCCTCAGGAAGGTTTGATTACTATGTCCTTTACCCCAGATCCAGAAAACAAAAAATCCAACCTTTTCCCCATGCAAAGAAAGTCATGATCAAAACCGACAAAACCAGAAACCACCCTTAATCCCATATTACCAGAAAGTCCTTCCCCAAATACAAAAATGCCAACCCAAGCCTCCCAGTCAAACCCACACACAAAACCCTTACCCTGTTACATGTTTGACCATGCATCACCCTCATACTCACAAAATTTTCCTCCCTTAGAAAGTTTTGACCACCCACAAGCCAATGTAAAACATGTATGGAAGATTAAAAACCCTGTTGGAACCAATCCAGATGGAAGTAAAAAACAGGTCTCATCAGCCGAAGCAGCCCAATTGGCAGGCAGAAAATGCTGTAGCACAGAATCAAGTCCTTTCAAAAATTCTTGACAACCAACAAAAGTTGACAGAAGCGGTATCCAATACCTTTTCATCCTCAAATTCCCTCATTGAAGATTTGAAGAAGAAGATAAAGTCAATTGAACAAGAATTGGAGACAATTGTTTCTACAGTAAAGGATTTGTCTATATCCTTTCCCCTCATTGGACAAAAAGAAAAAGAAAAAAAGCAGTTGTTGATGCAACTCCAGTCTTTGGAGAACTCACAGAAAGTAGCTACTCAAGCTCTTCCAATGCAAGTTTACATGCCATACCAACCTCGTCAATCACTGTATAAAGATCTGTCCATACCAGTACTCTCACCATTTTCCCCAGTTTCCCCATACCAAAACCTCCAACCATTAAACATGACACATCCAGCCAAAACCCTTTTAAATCATGTGGAATCTTTCCCAACATACCAAACCCAACACCACTACCTCAACCAGAACCCAAACTTGAACCTCCAACCAAACCACAAAATGAACCTCCTCCACTCAAAAAAGACAAAGAACCATTATACCAACCACCAGATCCAACCATTGGTGCTTCCTCCAGACCTCCAGATATGAACCTCTTAGCCATAAACACTGACCCTCCAAACCCGATATCATCATTCCTCAGAACTTTAACTCTTCAAGAATCAACAGAAGCCTTTGTTCTTCCAGTTATTGATGATGCAGATCTAGACTTGTCTGACCTTGATCTAGATGAAGTCTTTATGACTGACCAAAAGTGGAAGAAGAAGATGATGTCCTTCGCCCTAATCAGCCTCTCCACCACCACCAATATTCCCCACACCACCTGTCATCCCTGATCACTACACAAGATTAACCTACTCATCAACCACAGATTCCAAACACCTGTTCACCCTTGATAACAGTCCTCCTTCAAAATGGCATGAAGAGATTTTCAACATGTACTCATGGTGTACAGCTGAACTTCAAGCCCCAAACAATACAGTTGCTCAGATACTTGCCAAATTTGTAGCAAGACTCACAGGTAGACTGAGACAATGGTGGATAAATCTTGGAGAATACAGGCAAAGACAAGCAGCCCAGAGTAACACACTCGAGGATTTTTTCACGATCCTCCATAATGAATTTCTTGGTTCATTAGCCCATTACACTGAAGTCGCCAGAGATGAATTCTTAATGATGAAATGTTCTTTTGAAAGAAGAGATTTGGAGAAACACTTTGACAGAATGTCAAGCAGATACTATGCCTTTAATGGCATGGATGATGTCAATTCCAAGCACACTTTCTTGAATTCTTTTCCAGAACCACTTGGTGATGAAACTCTTCGTATGATGAATCTTCAGAAAATCACCTTGCAGCAAGCCTCTCTTGGAGAAATCTATCAGCATGTCCTTATTGCTTTGGAAAAACTGTGCAATCAAAGAAAGTTTCTTTCGGAGATTGACAAGATCCGTAGCAAGCTCAAAGACAATTGCAAAAGAAAAGATTTGCAGATTAAGTGTTATGATAAGAATTGTTCTTGTCCGACCAAGAAAAGAGGTCATTACAAAAAGTATTCTTGGAAGAAGAAGCAGTCTCATCAAAAGAAGAAGTTTTTCAGAAAAAAGAAATGGAAGTTTCTCAGAAGAAAGCAGTTCAAAGGAAAAAATTCAAAGGTCTGTTTTGTATGCAGAAAGCCGGTCATTTGGCAAACATTGTCCGAGAAAGCCAAAGCAGCAAAGTTTTGGAACAAGCCCAGATTCATGTAATGATACCCCCTTTTCAGATGTGGAATCACTCTTTGTCACTTGATGATGATTATTCTCCCCCAAGACCAGCAGCCATAGCCTATTCATCCTCAGAAGAAGAATCAGATTCAAGCATTACAGATGACTCAGACCCAGAAATCCAAACCATATACACATCTCAGCCTCTTATAGCCCCAGTAACTGATGCTCATGATGGTCAATGGTCCCAGTATCACAGAAAAGATCACCCCAGATTTGGTTTAAAAATCACTTCAGCATGTCTAGTTGCAAAATTAAATTCCAAAGATAATGTTCAGCAGAAGGAATTTTCCACCCTCCAGATGTCCATTGGTAACAAATGCCGACGGTACTATTCACCGACACACAGATGTACATGGATATCCTGTCACTATTCACTTTCAATGGCAGAGTCTCTCAACCAGGGAATCTTTCCAGAAATGTACCCGCCGACCCAGACATTTGCAGACAGCAATGGCCTTATCAACACCATTGGGAAATGCCCAGTCCGTTTGATTTTGATGATCCCTATTACCATAATCCTGATCCAGATGACATTGATGAAGAATGGTTTCAAGGAAGAGATGATTAGAAGAAATTATGTACAAAAGGATATATGTAAAAAAAAAAAAAAAAAAAAAAAAAAAAAAAAAAAAAAAAACGAAAATTGTGGGACCCACCTTCAAAATCTTCATTTGTCAGCACAAATCCTGGAACTGAAGCAAAGGACGAGATATGATATATGGCTTCTTAAAAGTAACGTGACGGCAAGGTGGAAAATGAGTTCAAGACAAAAGTGGGTCCAAGGTGGGTCCCACAATTTTCGTTTTTTTTTTTTTTTTTTTTTTTTTTTTTTTTTTTTTTTTTAATACAACCTTTTGTACATAATTTCTTCTAATCATCTCTTCCTTGAAACCATTCTTCATCAATGTCATCTGGATCATGATTATGGTAATAGGGATCATCAAAATCAAACGGACTGGGCATTTCCCAATGGTGCTGATAAGGCCATTGCTGTCTGCAGATGTCTGGATCGGCTGGTACAACTTCTGGAAAGATTCCCTGGTTGAGAGACTCTGCCATTGAAAGTGAATAGTGACAGGATATCCATGATACATCTGTGTGTCTGTGAATAGTACCGTCGGCATTTGTTACCCAATGGACATCTGGAGGGTGGAAAATTCCTTCTGCTTGAACATTATCTTTGGAATTTAATTTTGCAACTAGACATGCTGAAGTGATTATTAAACCAAATCTGGGGTGATCTTTTCTGTGATACTGGGACCATTGACCATCATGAGCATCATTTTTCAAAAGTTCATGCCAAAATTTGTTAAAATATTTATTATCATGAAGAAAGGTGTATGCGTAGAAACGTGGTTCAAAGTGAATGCACAAGTAGTACTCATTGAGTAAGTACCACATGTAAAGGTAATGAACAACATTCCATCGTGTTATCCAAAATGCAAATGGGGTTTTCCATGGTTGTTCAATGTCTGGGAAAATGGCAAGGAAATGGCTCTCATTTTGTGTGAGGTAATTATGGAGGACTTGGATGATTCTTTTGGATCTGGCTTAGAGGGTGAGGGTTTTTATTTGGTCTTTTATGTCTGAGGGAAGGGTTTCTATTATAGCCATGATGTCATCGGAGGATGAGGTAGAAGGGTTAGAGGATGATGATGGGTCTGTTATTGGATATACACACAAGGGAGGAGGAATTATTGTGGTATGGAGGACTGGAGGTTTCCTAGAAAGGTAGTCAGTGATAATATTATCAGTACCTTTGATGTGTTTGACTTGAAAGGACCATTGTGAAAACCAGTTGGACCATCTGAGTAACTGGGGATGGGGGAGCATTTTTCTTTTAAACTGGAGCATTTTCGGGAAGGAGAACATATCCATTTCTACAAGGAAAGTGTGACCAATAAGGTGAAACTGAAACTTTTCAATTCCATGTTTGACTGCAAGAATTTCTTTGAAAGTAGAATGGTAATGGAGCTCTGAAGGCTTGAATGCACCGCTCTTGTATCCACAAATACTTCTTTTTCCATTAACTTCTTCAAAGAGAGCTGCTGCCCAATACTCATCACTTGCATCTGTCTGCAAAATTCTTTTTCCTGTGCCTGGAATCTGCAAAGGGGGAAGCTTTTCTGATAATTTCTTCAACTGTTGAACTGCTTCTGTATGAATTGAATTCCATGTCGGAGGAGATTTTTTTCAATAACTTGGACAAACAATCTCTGTGTCTGGAACTCTTTGGAATGAAGTCTGACATGTAATTAACAATTCCAAGGAACTGCTGGATCTGTTTGGTGCTGGTGAGAACATCTGGAAATTCTCTGAGAGAGAGTGCAATATGAGGCTGAAGAGTATACTTTCCATCTGAAATGTTTACTCCAAGAAAATCAATAGAGGATACTCCTATGACCATCTTCTTTTCTGAAAGCATTATCCCTTGAGCTTTTACTAAATTATAGAATTCAGTGAGCAATTTTTCATGGGATTCTGCATCTTTTGAGAATAGGAGAATATCATCTACATAGATCAATGCATTTGACAACAGTGGTTGGAAAAGAGTTACCATTGCTTTTTGGAACTGGGATGGAGCATTTTTGAGGCCAAAAGGCATTACCGTCCATTGATAATGGTGGTCCGGAATGCAAAAAGCTGTCTTGTATCTTTCTTCTGGATGGATTCCAAGTTGCCAAAATCCTGCTTTAAGATCAAACTTCGAAAATACTTTGGCATTGGAAAGATGCTGGAAAAGAGCACTTTTGTTCGGCAGTGGAAACTTGTCATCAGCAAGGAAATGATTAAGATCTTGGTAATTGATTACCAATCTGAGCTTTCCTCGAACTTGTTCTGCATGCTTGTTAACATAGAAGGCTTCACATGCCCATGGAGAAGTTGTGGGTTCAATGAGATTTTCTGAAAGAAGGGTAGCTAACTCCTGCTTGGCTAGGGACCAGTGTTCTGGATTCATACCTCTATGGCTAGCTTTTGTGGGGTTAACATCTTCATTCTTTTTGAAGGGAAGGGTTATGAAAAAGGCTGGGTTCTTCCAAAGTGGGTTTGGATTTTTTGAAAGAAATTCTGAGTGGGTAGCTGCACAACATTCATTGATGATCTGGGCTTTCAAGGTATCAAAGGGGTTTAGTGAAAACAAATGTGGCACCTGGGTCCATGTGAGAAGGTGTTGTTTGTGCAAGAGGCCTTTTGAGGACCATCTGAGGCTAGGTATCTGGTGGAGGAGATCAAATCCTATGAGGAGATCTCTGCCTGTGAGAGGGGATCCAAGGACTTGGTGTTTAATGGTAAGGGTTGGGAATATTCTAATGTGAATGGGTTTGGATTTCTGGGTTATCAGGAATGTTTCTCCATTGGCTGCTCTGAACATCTGATGATGGGGCATCCAAAGATTTTCTGGTAAAATCTTAGGATGAAGAATTGTTGCTGATGCTCCTGTGTCAAACAAGGCTATCACTGGGATGGGTCTGGAGTATGTATCAAGGAGGATGTGAACTTGGGCTATTGGTGTGGGGCCAATTACTGGGGCTATAAGAGGCTGAGATGTGTATATGGTTTGGATTTCTGGGTCTGAGTCATCTGTAATGCTTGAATCTGATTCTTCTTCTGAGGATGAATAGGCTATGGCTGCTAGGTCTTGGGGAGAATAATCATCATCAAGTGAAAAGAGTGATTCCACATCTGAAAATGGGGTATCATCTACATGAATCTGGGCTTGTTCCAAAAACTTTGCTGCTTTGGCTTTCTTCGGACACTGTTTTGCAAAATGACCGGGCTTTCTGCATACAAAACAGACCTTTGAATTTTTTCCTTTGAACTGCTTTCTTCTGAGAAACTTCCATTTCTTTTTTCTGAAAAACTTCTTCTTTTGATGAGACTGCTTCTTCTTCCAAGAATACTTTTTGTAATGACCTCTTTTCTTGGTCGGACAAGAACAATTCTTATCATAACACTTAATCTGCAAATCTTTTCTTTTGCAATTGTCTTTGAGCTTGCTACGGATCTTGTCAATCTCTGAAAGAAACTTTCTTTTATTGCACAGTTTTTCCAAAGCAATAAGGACATGCTGATAGATTTCTCCAAGAGAGGCTTGCTGCAAGGTGATTTTCTGAAGATTCATCATACGAAGAGTTTCATCACCAAGTGGTTCGGGAAAAGAATTCAAGAAAGTGTGCTTGGAATTGACATCATCCATGCCATTAAAGGCATAGTATCTGCTTGACATTCTGTCAAAGTGTTTCTCCAAATCTTTTCTTTCAAAAGAACAACATTTCATCATTAAGAATTCATCTCTGGCGACTTCAGTGTAATGGGCTAATGAACCAAGAAATTCATTATGGAGGATCGTGAAAAAATCCTCGAGTGTGTTACTCTGGGCTGCTTGTCTTTGCCTGTATTCTCCAAGATTTATCCACCATTGTCTCAGTCTACCTGTGAGTCTTGCTACAAATTTTGCAAGTATCTGAGCAACTGTATTGTTTGGGGCTTGAAGTTCAGCTGTACACCATGAGTACATGTTGAAAATCTCTTCATGCCATTTTGAAGGAGGACTGTTATCAAGGGTGAACAGGTGTTTGGAATCTGTGGTTGATGAGTAGGTTAGTCTTGTGTAGTGATCAGGGATGACAGGTGGTGTGGGGAATATTGGTGGTGGTGGAGGAGGCTGATTAGGGCGAAGGACATCATCTTCTTCTTCCACTTTTAGGTCAGTCATAAAGACTTCATCTAGATCAAGGTCAGACAAGTCTAGATCTGCATCATCAATAACTGGAAGAACAAAGGCTTCTGTTGATTCTTGAAGAGTTAAAGTTCTGAGGAATGATGATATCGGGTTTGGAGGGTCAGTGTTTATGGCTAAGAGGTTCATATCTGGAGGTCTGGAGGAAGCACCAATGGTTGGATCTGGTGGTTGGTATAATGGTTCTTTGTCTTTTTTGAGTGGAGGAGGTTCATTTTGTGGTTTGGTTGGAGGTTCAAGTTTGGGTTCTGGTTGAGGTAGTGGTGTTGGGTTTGGTATGTTGGGAAAGATTCCACATGATTTAAAAGGGTTTTGGGCTGGATGTGTCATGTTTAATGGTTGGAGGTTTTGGTATGGGGAAACTGGGGAAAATGGTGAGAGTACTGGTATGGACAGATCTTTATACAGTAATTGACGAGGTTGGTATGACATGTAAACTTGCATTGGAATAGCTTGAGAGGCTGCTTTCTGTGAGTTCTCCAAGGACTGGAGTTGCATCAACAACTGCTTTTTTTCTTTTTCTTTTTGTCCAATGAGGGGAAAGGATATAGACAAATCCTTTACTGTAGAAACAATTGTCTCCAATTCTTGTTCAATTGACTTTATCTTCTTCTTCAAATCTTCAATGAGGGAATTTGAGGATGAAAAGGTATTGGATACCGCTTCAGTCAACTTTTGTTGGTTGTCAAGAATTTTTGAAAGGACTTGGTTCTGTGCTACAGCATTTTCTGCCTGCCAATTGAGGGCTGCTTCGGCTGATGAGACCTGTTTTTTACTTCCATCTGGATTGGTTCCAACAGGGTTTTTAATCTTCCATACATGTTTTACATTGGCTTGTGGGTGGTCAAAACTTTCTAAGGGAGGAAAATTTTGTGAGTATGAGGGTGATGCATGGTCAAACATGTAACAGGGTAAGGGTTTTTGTGTGTGGGTTTGACTGGGAGGCTTGGGTTGGCATTTTTGTATTTGGGGAAGGACTTTCTGGTAATATGGGATTAAGGGTGGTTTCTGGTTTTGTCGGTTTTGATCATGACTTTCTTTGCATGGGGAAAAGGTTGGATTTTTTTGTTTTCTGGATCTGGGGTAAAGGACATAGTAATCAAACCTTCCTGAGGGTTCTCCAAGGAGGTCGACTTCTGGGTCTCCTGCTTCATATCTTTCTTTGAGAATCTGCTGGGAAGACTTCTTCTTTCTTCTTTTCTTATCTTCTTCAAATAATTCTTCTTCTCTGCATTCTTCACAATCACAAACATCCCACCATATATGACCTGTGGGTGTTTTTCCTTCATAGACAGGTTTTCCATTTTCTTGAAATGCTTTGATCTGAAGATCATCAAGACCGTCATAAGAGACTGGCTGGAGCATAGCTGTTGGAAAGACTGTCACTTCTTCCTTTTCTGGTGTGGTTTTCATAAATCTGACTTCAACTTCACCATTCTGATTTCTGATGAAAAAAGGAGTGTTGGACTGGATTGGCTGAGTTACTTTATGGAGAATCTCATACTTTGTAGTCCATGATTCTGGAAAGATCTTGGACATCTGATCTTTGTTCAATTGTCTTGGAACAAATGTACACTCAAGCGGCATACCTGGGTCAACTTGGATCAAAAGAGCATCATTATTCTGGGCAAACTCTGGTATGGCAACATCAAAAGCATGGTTCTGGAGTCTGTAGGCAAGCTGGTAGTGAAGTGTGGCCGCAAAAGTATCTGGTACTTGAGAGGCTCCTGTAATCTGAACTTGAACTTTAAGAGCATCACATATGTGAGGGTCTTTGAGAGACATGTTGAAATTGGGAAAAAGGGTGACAAAGACTGTTCCTTGCATTTAGTGTAGTTTGGACTGTGCCTATGACTGCATTGTGATATTCCATAAATCTAGAATCAAGGAGAGCAATTCTAGAAGCAATAGGAAGTCCTTTTCTGCCATGAAAGGTAAGTGCAAGTCTTACTGCACCAAAATGAAGGTGAGTATAACCTTGTCTTTGCCATGGAATGACAAACTCTCTGGGAAGGGCAAGAGTGATAAAATTTTCTTTCTCACTGGCTGGAATACTAAACTGGTCAAACTTTGAAGCTTGGACATACTCTTTGACACTAGAGGGATGGGAAGGACCGAGAAATTTTTTTATGGATTTTTTGAAAGTTTTTTGGGGTTTATCAAACACAGTATAGGGATTTACAATGGGAAAGTCTGTAATAGGTATTTTACTATCTTCAGGAATATGGGATATTTCATATAGATACTCTAATCTATTTGCAGTAGATTTTCTGAGGGAAAGATCACAAGAAGTGGGAATGGTATCAGTGACTGTTGAGGATGTGACTGCTGAGGATGATGAACTGGAACTGGCCATGACTGTTTCTAAATGAAGAACAATTTTCCTAAGATCTTAACAGGACTTAAACGTCACTCCTAGGCTCACGTCCACTAGACTACTCAGGAAAAATAATTCTTTGACACTTTTAGTACAACTCCTTAGTTTTCTACTTGATTATCAAATCCCGTTTTCTGATGTGATTGTCACAGAGGATCCACAATAAGTGGCAACTGTTAATCACAGAGCATACTAATCAGGACAATAATTCAAGTGTACTGATCAAAGGAGAGAGAAACTGAGGTTTTACCAGTGTTTGGAAAATATTGCATGGATATGGATTTTGAATGTAAAGTTGGCAACATAAAATGAGGGTTCCCTGTGAAATGTTGGCTTAGTCAAATATGGAGGCTTTTCAAATATTATGGCTTCACAGGCTCTGATACCACATGTGTGAGGAAGTGGACGAAGAAGTGAGAAAAGAATGACAAAACTAAAGGAAATAAACTAAAGGACGAAGGAGGCTACAAGACGAAGGACAACAAAACAACAAAACAAACTTACTTCATGAAACCAAGGAAGCTACGGGAGATGTAATGGGAAAGATGAGATATAGATAAAGACGAGACAACTACAAGACGAGCATAGTAGGGTGTAAGAAGATCATGGAAGCTTATTAATGGCATATATTGCTAGAATACTGTAGAAAATAACTGCAAAATATGGGATAGAACACAGAACTAGATACAGCAAACTGATAGATATTATTATGTTGAACAAGTTTTTTACAGGACTGGAAGACATAGACTGTAAAATATTACACAAGCTGACTCTCTAATTTTTCTATTCTGCTAAACTCTAGGACGTAACTCTTTAAAATAATATAAGTTATACCAACAAATAATATAAAAAAATTCAACTTGTCTCTCTCCAACAAACCCCCATACCACTTGAAATAATAGGATTTAAGTTTACCACCCAATTACAGTAAGTTGCAAATATGCCAACATATTGTAACAAGGTGATAAATTTTTTTACAACTACATACCCAAATGAGTTGAGTTTTGAGTGAATTTGGTTGTAAAATAGTAACTTAGAGGGTTTTACACCTCTCAATACTAGTGTTCTATGATCTATCGTGTCAAATTATTACTACGTGTTCACACTTCACATTTAAATGGGTTCAATGCATAGATACACTAAATCTAATTATTGAAAAGTCACTGACCATTATGATTCATTTTCAAACTTGGGACCAAGAAGGAAAGTGGACACAAATTTCTTGGGTATGCACATATTGTGAATCAATTTTCAAACTTCAAAAAAAGGAAGACACAATTTCTTTTATTTTTTCTCTCTCTCCCTTATCTTCTCTATCACGAAATCTCCTTTTTCTTCTTTTTTCTCTCCCTACATCATCTCACTATCATTTTATTATTTAGGATAAAAGCTATTATTACAAACTTTTTTCCTCCACTCACAAGCAACTACATTAAAATTGTAGCAAAAGTTGTGGGCTAAACTTTCTCAAACAAGTGAGATAAGTAGTGGACCCATAGCGGACCCACTTGAAAAAGTTAAAATCTAATTACGAGTTGATACATGAGAGAGAGTGTCCCTAGCACCCAAAAATTACATGCTCTGCATTAAGAGCATCCTATAAATTATTTTGGAGTGAAAAACTATAGCAGGGCTGTGCATTTCATGGGCCATTGCCTAGTAGAATGTCATTCTGCCGAGCCTTTCTAGTAGGGGTGTCAAATGGGTGGGTTTGGGGTGGACATAAATGGGTTGGGTATATAAAACCCATTCACTCATTAAAACCTATTTAACTAATTGTTTCTAACCCAAACCCAACCCAACCCAACCCAATTATAATGGATAAACCCCAACCTACCCAATTACCCAATTATCAAAATTACCAAAATGCCCCTAAAGTGAAAATGACCAAATTACTCTAAAATTTTATAAAATGACCAAAATATTTTAATTTGCATTTTTTAAATGAAACATCAACATTTTAATTTTTTTTAAAAGTCACATCAAAAAATTAAAAATAAAATTCTGAATTTATAATTTTTTAAAATTTAATTATATTAATTTGTTAAATCTTAGAATAAGATATTTGTATCTGGGTTGAGACTTGAGAGAGAGAGAGAGAGAGAGAGAGAGAGAGAGGTTGAGATGCGGTCGACGATGATCAGGTGGTCCAGCTTTGGGTTTTGTCGAATTTTCCTCTACTTCACCATCAATGGCAGATTGTCGAGAGCTTCAAGGTTTAGATCTCATAGCGAAGCCACAAGCGGTTGTTGGAAAGGTTTTTACGGAAATTCTTAGTTCTTTCTCTCCACAAAATTCTTCGTTTCTAGTTAATTTGGGCTTAAAACAAGCTTCTAAGACGATCTCTTCCATAATGTTTCTTCATTCTTAAGACAACCTTATCCTACAAACCCTGCACCCATAATTAATTGAATCCTAAGCCTTCACTTTTTGACCAAACAAAACTACCATTAAGTCCAAATATTTTCAATCTCCTCCGTGGATATATGGTAATGTTATATTGATATTTTGTTTTATTTTATGTTTTCAATAGCTTGGGTTTAGGGGATTCGAGAGGGCCTTATCTCAACCAACATCTCTGGATATTTCTAATAGAAACATTTGGGTTATGTTTTGTTTTCCTAATCCAAAATTTATAATGTTGTGTATGAATTAAGCAGATTGAAATTAATTAATTAATTTTAAATTTAAATTTCCAAATATCATATTTAGTGTGGTCACTAAATTAGATCTTGCCAAAATTTCGTTGGGCCAGATAAGAGCCTGCAAATGCTTGAGGTATTGATTAACTATTTCAACAAGAAGCCAACCTCCAACCTGCCCAAATTAGGTCTGCTAGTTTACAGTCACAAGACAAATTTGGTCATGTCCAAACTTGGTTCGTTACGTCTGAAGGGGAAAAAAATTAGAATAAATAGTACCTTCCTAATATTAGGGAACTAGACATTTTGGGCAAGAGAATGCCTCACCCTCATGACGCATTGATGTTTAAAGGACAATACACCTATAACATCACTGACACCGCTTTTTTATTCATCAATAACCATTTGCCATGTATGATTTGTAGTGAAAACGTTGTGTTCCTAACTTTACTTAATGCTCGAAACCTCTAAATTAAAGGCTAATTAACCCTTGGAAACCCTCAAATGTAGGAATCACAAAGTCTGCATCTATATATGTGAAGTCCAACAAAGTAAAAATTGACTGGAAAAAAAAAAAAAAAAAGGTTACAAGTTACAACCATTGAGTTTAATTTTCTTCTTTCAAAATGAGTGTAGCCATGGTTAATAGCTCCACGGTAATGGGATTCATCCAAGACACAAAGAAATTCAACAATTGCATCAATGAATGTTTTGAGATGCTAGATATTGATGGTAATGGTATGCTTTCAAGAGAATTGCTTTATGGGGGTCTTCAAAAGCTTTTGTCATTGGAAAACAATACGAACCAAGAGAAAGAGATCAATAATCTCTATGAAGTAATTTTCAAGAGGTTTGATAAGGATGAAAAAGGTTTCATTGATCGAATGGAATTTGAGTCTCTTATTAGGGAGCTCATGCTAGCCATGGCTCGTGGAATTGGTCATTTGCCAGTTTTAGTGGCTCTTGAGGAGCACAGTCTGCTTATGAAGGCTGTTCAACATGAAGTGGCAAGCTTGAAGGAAGGCAGTCGAAAGAATAAAAGAAAGAGTGAAAAGAATGTGCTTCATGATATATGCCTTTGTTGTCACAAATTGGAAACTAGCTAGTAACAAAAAAACGTAATGGCAATTTTGGGCTTTTTATTTTTAATTTTTGCTCCTAATAGAAACCTTATAGAAATTAGTTTTGTAAGTTTTAAATATTTATGTGCTATTTTTTTTTAAGGGGAAATTTACGTGCTTTTTTTTTTTTTTTTTTTTGAGGGGAAATTTATGTGCTAAGTTGATAAACTACACAACTTAATGCATCAACATCTCTAGAATTATCGTATTTACACATATCTCTATTTTCGTGATTTTACTCCTTAGTTTTTTTTTTTTTAAAAACCCTTTCTTGATTAATCCCATGCCCTCACTAGTGATCAACAAAATAATAATGACGAAGGTTATACTTATGCATAATCAAATTATGAGTTAAGGGCTTAAGGCTCATGAATTATAAGCAAGGCGCGCATCACACAGTCCATGACGTGCTCCGTCTCAACTCTCAAGGGAGTATATGATCTATCATCTATGACATATCTGATACTAAATTATAGCATAAGATTTAGCAATGTAAAAATTTCTAGTTTACACCGCCAATGTTTATTATGCAACCAAATTTTTAATTAAGCAATGATTTATCTAGGCAAGAGCCTTGTCGCCAATTTGGATTTCTGATGTTCCAATAGAGATGTTTAGGGGTTTAAATCTCTCATCCACAACTATAGAATTATATTTAAAAAAATTATTGATTTATCTCAATTAAGTGATCCACACAAATAATTAATTTACTACAATTTAGTGTATGGCAAATCATCAAACAAGAAATATAAAAACTATAACATAGGAAAATTTGGTAACGCAGTAAAAAACTGATGAAAAATCTCTTCAAACATTTAAACAACTCCAAGGACACAAATAGTCCAATAGAAAATCTACTACGAAGGAACAATTACAAATAATCAGGACTCAAAACCTTTACTATTTCTAACAATGTCACTTGAGCAAGCGTTGAGCAAACATTTGGTTTGACTTATTTGATCGCTTGAGCAAGTCCTTAATTCCCTCAAGTTAAACTTTTGAAACTTGGGATCTTCAAGTAACTTAGGACACGTATGGTAAACTGTAATGGTAATTACATAAGAATAGAAATAAATATGATAAGGAATACAAAATGCTTATTACATTCATTTAATTTGTTTGGTGGAATGAAAACATTTTAAATCAAATTTAAGATATATTTTAGGAAATATCTTATTCATATAATTATATTTTCTAAAAAATAATATTTTTTTTTATATTTGAAAGAGAGATTAGATATTTTTATAATTTTTTTTATTTTCATAATTGTCATGTGCATTTAGAAAGTTTGTTTATTTAGAAATATATTAATTATAGAAATTAATACACCTACTAAGGAATAGTTATTACATCTCTTTAGAGATGAATAGTTATTCCTCATTTTAAAAAAATGACTATTCATAGAGAATGGTTATTCTCTTTATGCTCTGTTTGTTTCAGCAATGATATTTTCTAGAAAATGAGTTATTTTCTAAAAAGAATTTTTTATAAAATTATCTCATTTTTCAATGTTTGATAGCAACTTTAAATGAGTTGAAAAACAACTTCATAACTTCCCTTATTTAGCTTGCTGTGAGATAGATTTGTTTTCCAAAAAAATTTAATGGAAAACAATCTCCAAAAATAAGCCATACTTTTTATGTTGACCAAAGATAGTTTTCCTTCAACTCATCTTTTTTTATGCTATCAAACACTAAAAAACAAGGAAAAATATTTTTACACAAGTTTTTCCATTGAAACAAACGGAGCGTTAATAAAAACATAATTAAACTACTGAATAGCTAAACCATAGGAATTACTATAACATTATAGTACCTATTACAGTCTACCAAACATACCCTTATGACTTAAAACTTTCAAAAATATTACGAATATACCCATTTTCACATACAATTTCACAGCTCACTAACTTGTACGAATATAAATGGTCAACAAAAAGTGGTGGGTCCATATAATGAATGAGAGAATGTCTAAGGACACAACAAAATATCACAACCAGAGGTGGCACCACATTAATTACAAGGGGATTCATTTAAATCCCTAGAGCTGGAAAAAAAATTTATATTTAATTTTTTTTAATTTCTTTTTTGTTTTGACCCAAATAAAATAAAAATTTGAACACTTTGACCTTAAATATTTTTTTAAGTCTAGTTGAAATAAGTTTGAAAATGATCATCCTAAAAATTTCTTGGCCTTTAAAAAAAAAAAAGCCCAACAACAAATCAGTTTGATCTTAAATCTAGGAAAAAAAAATTAAGTCCAACAACAAAGTAGAATTTGTTGATCTTAAACCTCAGGAAAAACCCATTTAAATCTTAACAAATTTGAATGAGGTATAACTCATAGGATTAATAATGAAGCTATATATCACGCAACAATTTCAAAATTTGAAACCTTGTATACTTTATGTGTACTTTATGAAGATAATTGTAGGACTTCATGTATTTGAGTAACTTCTTTTTTGTGATGTTGATATATTCAAGTTCTTTTTGTTTCAGATTTTGTATACTTTATGTTTCTTATTAAATCTCTTAAAAAAAATAAATCCTGAAGTGGCCATTATTCACAACCCCTTAGTTGAGGTAGGTTTGAGTGTAATATTTTATTATTTTATTTTAATCTATGATGGGTTGACACCTTAGTTGTTGTGAAAAATGTTGCGATCATAAAAAACTACTATAATTAGCAAGCAGAAATTTCCAACACTAACAATTGCAAAAATAATAAGTTGTGAAATAAGGTATGCCCTAGATTTATTCCAAAGTTTACCTAAGTAATTTGTAACGATTATCACACTTTTTTGGCACAATACTATACAACACAAAACTAATCCTCTCAAATATAATTATGGAAAACGGTTATTGTTAAGTTTTAGACCCCTGTTAAACACAATATGTTTAACCTAATTTATTAGCCAAGTTGTTACTTAGGTTAATTATTCATATCTAGGTTAAACATTCATCACATTTGACATACACAACGGAAAAGTAAATAAAAAAAGATGTGATGACCCAGGAAAACCAATGATACAACTCGTTTCAAGGCAAAAAACCTCGAGAGAATTATCCCAAGAAAACAATCCACTATATCAAATTGAGATTTACAAACAAGAATACCAATGTGTAGTAAATCTAACACAGTTACCAAATTGGGTTTTGAACTCCTTAGACTTCTTTGATTTGGATTTGCTCTCACATGAACCTCCAGTTCATGTCTTGATCTTTTGTACACTTGATAGCCAAAGGCTTGCCTGCAACTTTACTCCACCAATACTAGCAATATAGATTTGATCTCCGATAGGTGCTTGATAGACTTAGAAGGTATAAAGCCTCACAGATCTCACAAGAGTATCTCTCAAGACTTTAAAAAAACATATATTAAGGTTTTCCTTTTATATCTAGTAGTGTTGGACTCAAATCCTAAATGTTTCGTGGGCTGTTAGGCCATATTTAAAATTTTGCAGAATTGCAATTCGATCAATCGAAGGCTTTTCTCGATTGGTTGAGGTTGACAGATTTTGAATTCTTCATTATGTAGCTTGTACATTTTTTAATCTTGACTTATATCAACTTGAACAATGTTTATAACACTTCAAAGACCCTAAGGTCTAATCCTAGACAAGTTTTTGTTCTTGGTTTGCCAATATATAACATATTTAGAACCTAAATATTATGACTAAATATTTAGAACCTAACAGTTATATCACAATTTTACAAAGTCTTGAATTTGAGTCGCATAAGAAGCATTGTCTCCCATTTGGTTCATAATCTCTCAACACCCCCAACCCCCCAAAAAAATTACATAACCATAGTAGGTCTAATTAAGTGAAACTAAAATGTAATGTCGTCCATCATATATATATATATATATGTATGTATGTATTTATGTATGTACGTATGTATGAATGTATGTATTTGTTGGTTAACAAATAATAATAACATGATTCATAGGACCTTACGTTTGTTTGTGGATTGTTCCATATGTGGTTGTAAGGAAGATCATATGACATCGTTATGCTTTGTAATGTTCCTGTTCATGCATAAAATTCTATTTCAAAAGAAAAAATTATTATTATTTGGCAAGAAAGAATCGGGAATTTGCATTGGTGAATGAAAGAGGAAGAGGAGTCTCTTTTGTTAGTCAAAAAAGCCATAGTAGTGATTTGGATAGACAGTTGAAAAGATTTAAAAAGAAAGGGAGAAAGAAATATGTGATGGAAATGGAATTGGAATGGTAATAGTTAAAGTAAAATATTTTTTAATGGATTTTTGAGACGGGGAGAATGGGAATGGCAGAGCATAGGAATTGAATGTTAGATCCCGTGAGGCCAATAAGACTATAAGGTTTTTGAGGTTTTTAAAATATTTTCCTACCAAATGAACATAGTTGGTGATGTGAATATGCTAATTGGAAAATTGCTTTACCATTCATTTCCAAACGTGGGACCCAGTACCAGCAGGAAAGTGGAGAGAAATTTCTTGGGTATGCGCTTATTTTTGGAGTCTAGTGTGTAGTTTATGCATTCTGATTCTGATTCTGAATTCGTATTCAAAGTTTAAAGAAAGGAAGACACAATTTCTTTCTTATTTTCTCTCTCTCCCTTTTCTTCGGAATCTCCTTTTTCTTCTTTTCTCTCCCTCCATCACCATCATCTCTCTGTCCCTTTTCTTTTTCATTTTTCTCTTTTGATCTCTTATTTTATCTACTTATATTTTTAATATTTTCTTTCTTTCTCGGTTCTTCTAGGATCTCGCTCGTTCTCACGCAATTAATATTTATCTTTATTATATTAGAGAATTAATATTGGTAGCGCTAAAAAGTTATATTGTTATTTTTAGCACTATTAATACTAAAAACATGTTGTAATGATTGTGTCAAAACTAGAGGTCGTTTGGTAACGTTGTTCGTATTTTCTATAAATACGTTTAAGTGAAAAAACGTGTAATGTTGTTTAAAAACTGAAAACATATTGTTAAACTACTCTACCAAACCCATAAAAATTTTTAGCTTCTCGGGCACACAGCCATCTATTGCTGTGGAATGTAGCATAAAGCTAAAGCAAAAAATTGTATTTTGTTATACTTCCATACTCTCTTTCTCGCTTGCACGCTCTCATCTCTATTTTTTTTTGCCTCTTTCTCCCTTGAATGCTATTTTTCAGCTAATGACTCTAAGCTGTCCTCAGTTTTCAGATTTGGTATGTTGGGTTGTTTTATGGATTTTGCAAATTGGAATTTTGTGAATTTTTTTGCAAATTTGTGTGGTAGTGTGTTTAGATCGGAAAAAAAATAGAAGACCAAACTCACTGTAATAGTAGTTGTGATGGTTGTTTATTATAGTGGATATATTATTTTATTATAATAAATATATTATTTTATTGTGTTGAAAGTTATAATAAAACTACTAATGTTGGGTGTTTTGTAAAGTGAGAAGGTAAAATAGATAAATTAGCTTTTTATGGTGACAAATAGTTAAATTTATGGTTCCACCAATGTGGATGCTCTTAAATGCAAGAAATAGACCAAAAAAATAAAAATAAAGAAGCATTAAATTTGTGTATTTAAATGAATCAATATAAGTGGGTTCTAGTTAGTTCAATTGGTAAAGTTTCTGATGATTGAATAAGAGATCTGAAGTTCAATTCCCGCTTACACCAAAAATTGATTGGTATCTTAGTTTGACGATGAATAATCATCATCAGGAATGAACGTCATAAGTTGAAACTCTCTAAAAAAAATTAATCAATATAAGTATATTGAATTTAATTGAAAAAATATTAAGAATATTACAAATTTTACCATGTAGCTTTCATAAATTGATGTTGTAATGAGTGTGATTAATAAATTTCAATAACATAATAAATAAATATATTTCTTTTTTTTGTGACATCAAATTGTAAAAATTGAAAAATAATTTTATAATATCCTTCATTTAATTCTATTTTGAAAATAACACTATCTTGTTTTATCATATATGTGAATATAATACTAGAAACTACTCCCATACATTATCTCAATATCATTTACTTACTTTCCCCCCCCCCCCCCAAAATTGTTAGAGTTACTCCCTTGTATCAAAAAAAAAAAAAAAAAAAGAAAAAAGAAAAAAAGAAAAGAAAAGAAAAAGAGTTACTCCCTTTAAATGCACAATAAATTGGTGGCAGCAACAGAAGTCACAACGACGACAACAACAACAAGCTTTTTGACTCTTGACTATATTTGTGGTTATGCTTTTTCTTTCTCTTACATAATTGTGAGTCCACTAATTAAATTTATAGTAGGATTCATAATTCATATGAGAATGAAGAATACGCATTTATGATACTTCCGTATTATTCAATAATTTTCCTTTCAAATTTCATAATCAAAGCATCACAAGCTATCCAGTTGTCCCCCTCAAACTTATATAGAATAGTTCTTCAGTAAAGATAAATATTAGGTGAAAATCACATTTTCGTCCTTACATTTTCAGCCAATTCCTACTTTGGTCTCTAAATTTTATTTTTACCGATTTTAGTCCCTATCTTGAAAAACGCTTTCCGTTTTGGTTTCTGCCATTACATCATTGACGAAAAATAACACGTGGTAAACGGCAGAATTAAAAAAATATTTTATTTTATTTTAAAATAAAATAAAATTTTAGTTATCAATAATTTTAAAATAAAAATATTAAAATTTTAGTTAAAAATAATTGTTCTTCATGTTCTTTCACCAATAACATGGTTGCCCAGAAAATAGAAATTCAAGATTTTCTTCTCTTTTATTTCATTTTCTTATCATCCAAACAAGCAAAAACATAACAAAACTATGATCAAACTCAGATGCCCACAAAAAAAATTCAAAGCAGAACCAAAACTTAAACCCAATCTGAGAGAAAGAATTGGAACACCCATAGACCCACTGCCACCAAATCGCCACCCACATCTATTGCAACCTGCGTAAACCCACAGTGAACCATCCCCACCAACAACATAGCAATCCCCCACCGCCGCCACCATAAATCTGGCATCAATACTGTTAGGAATTACTTACTGTGGTCATTGTATGTACTGTCTATAGTTACCTAGTGTATTCTAATAAGTGACTGCCTAGTGTGATAGTTACTACCCTAGGCTTCTATGGTTAGGATTCTATGGTGGTTAGTTACATTGACAGGTAATAGGAGTTAGTTTGGTTAGTTAGTGACAGCTGGGAGCAGTTAGTTACAAGGGGTATAAGAATAACAAGAAGCTGTGTAAAGAGACTTATGAAAAGAGTTAATGTCAAAATACTTCTGATTCTATTCTTTCCTTCAATTCTCTGTTCTTAGGAGGCCTAGCTAACCTCGAAAATAGCTACAATCTTCCATTTTTCCTTTGGGTTCTTTACAATGTTTTGTGCCTGATTTCCTTTCCCACACTTGATTGGTTGGCTCAACTTAAGGCTAGTTATGTTACTGATAGTTCCATTATGGGTATCTTAGGTGCTTTTCAAGCAGGGAAGGAAGGCCCTAAGGGTTTCACTATGCAGAATGGATTGCTATTATATAAAGGCAAAATGTATTTGGGGACTTGTGATTCATTGAAGACAGCCATTTTGCAGTAGGTGCATGATGGGCCGTGGGGGGGTCATTCTGGTTTCCTTAAGACATTGCATAGGGTTCAGAGAGACTTCTACTGGCCTGGGTTAAGGGCAGATGTTAGGAAGTATGTTAGGGAGTGTGATACCTGCCAAAGGCTCAAACATGAACCCTGTAATCCAGCAGGTCTGCTACAACCCTTGCCTATACCAGAGAGACCTTGGGTGGCTGTGAGCATGGATTTTGGAAGACCAATACCCATAACAAAAATTCAAAGCAAAACTAAAACCCACATCCAATTTGAGAGAGAGAATTGGAGTGAGAGAGAGAGAATCGGAATGAGAGAAAGAAAATCCACCGTCGCCACCACTCCAAACCACCACATCGTTGTCGTCGATCTCCAAACCACCACGTTGTCACCTCAGATCTCCAGTCCATACTGCCGATCTTCAAACCCGATGTCGATCTCCAATCTACGCCGATCTGAGAGAGACACTAGATTAAAGAGACGGGAGAGAGAAAGGAAGATGAGAAATGAAAGAGAGGAGTGACTTTATGATTGAAAGAAGAGTGAGTGATTGTGTTGGAGTATCTTCGGTCCATAGTTGCTAATTTTTTTTTTTTTTTTTTGGTTTTGTTAGTTGATTGCGTTAACGTATCTGAGTTTGATCATGGTTTTGTATATATTTTTGTTTGTCTGGATGCTAAAAAAATGAAAATAACAGAGAAGAAAAACTTGAATTTCTTATTTTCTAGGCAACCATGTGCTTGGGGAAGAACACGAAAAACAATTATTTTTAACTAAAATTTTTATTATTTTTATTTTAAAATTATTGATAACTAAAATTTTATTTTATTTTAAAATAAAATGTAATATTTTTAATATTTTTTTAATTTTGCCGTTTGCCACATGTCATTTTCCGTCAATGTTGTAACGACAGGGATCAAAACGGGAAGTGTTTTTCAGGATAAGGACTAAAAACGGTAAAAATAAAATCTAGGGACCAACGTGAAAATCAACTGAAAATGTAGAGACAAAAATGTGATTTTCGCCTAAATATTAAACAGAGTTTAGATAAAGAAAACTGCGTGAACATTGACTTGTCACCTCCGTGAAGTAGGCTAGGCGATGCAGTGTAGCGGTGGTACATTCATATAAGAATGTTTTTGCAGCGGTGGTACTAGAGTCCTTTTTTTTTTCTTTTTTTTTTTGAGAAGAAATTCATCTGTAATCTGCTTTGATAAAATGTTTTTTTTTTTTTTTTCCTGCTTGTAAATTTTTGAAAGGCCTAGGATGGGCTTGGTGGTTAATTTTTGTTGGGCTGTTTGGGTTAAATTTTAAAATCTTGCTGTGTTATTTGGACTAAATTTTATTTCATTACAAGGCCATGAATTATATATGTTGAGGGAAAGAAAAAAAGATTTTGGGTCAAGGGGGGGCTGGGAAGAATTTTGCTGGGCCAAACCTTTAGAATTCTATACATTTGCATATGCTACGTCATTTTATTTTTTATATATAGGATTCTTGACTATATAGCTTTCAAACTCGAGCTACATGCATGATAGATCCAAGTACAAAACATGGATGCTAGTGATGTAAAAAAGTGTATATTTTATACTCTCAAAACTTACTTTATATATTTTACAATCTTATTTTACAACTCACCCAATATTTCAGTTTTTATTTTTATATACAACTCATTAAAATAATATAAACTATACCAAAAAAAATTCAATTTCTCTCTCTTTCCTCTCTACCTTTTTGTCTCTCTCTCCAACAAACCCACACACCACTTAAAATAATAAAAATTTAAGTTTACCACCAAGTTATAGTAAGCACTAGCATTGGGGGTGAAAAACCCTCCAAGTTGCTATTTTAAAACCAAATTCACTAAAAACTCACTCCATTGGGGTATGTAGTTGTAAAAATATATGCCACCTTGCTATAGTAAAGTTGGCATATTTGCAACTTAGAGCACTAGCAATGAAGGATGTAAAAAAAATACATATTTTATATTCTTAAACACTACTTTATTTATTTTACCATCACATTTTATAACTCACCTGACCTCTCAGTTTTTATTTTTACATACAACTCATTAAAATAATATAAACTATACTAACAAATAATATAAAAAATAATACATCTCTTCCATCTCTCTACCTTTTTGTCTCTCTCTATCTAGCAAACTCACACACTACTTAAAATAATAATATTTAAGTTGACCACCCAACTAAATTGCAAATATGCCAATTTACTGTAGTAAGGTGGCAATCTTTTTACAACTATGAGGTTGTTTGATATGGTATTTTAAGCAATAGTTTTCAATTTTTAAACAATATTATACATATTCTCACACACTTTTTTACTCACATATTACCAAATGGACCCATATCGGGATGAAGTGAATTTTGAGTGAATTTGGTTGTAATAGAGCAACTTGGCATGTGTTCATATCTAAAGAGTCCAATGCAAAGACAGTGATACACTGAATCTAACTCTTGGCACGTGTCAAATTATTGGAAAGTCACTTACCATTATGATTCATTTTCAAACTTGAGATCCAGGAGGAAAGTGGACACAAATTTCTTGGGTATGCACATATTTTGAATTAATTTTCAAACTTCAAAAACAGGAAGACACAATTTCTTTTATCTTCTGTATCACGAAATCTCCTTTTTCTTCTTTTCTCTCCGTACATCATCTCTCTGTCATTTTTCTCTTTTGGATAAAAGCTATTATTACACAATTTTTTTTCTCCATTCACATTGACATTATTGCAAAAGTTGTGTCTGCTAAACTTTCTCAAACAAGTGAGATAAATAGTGGGCCCTCTTGAAAAAGTTAAAATCCATTTATGAGTTGAAACATAAAAAGATGTGAATTTGGTATAAGAAAGAGTGTCCCTGGCATTACTCACCCAAAAATTACATGGATCTGCATTGAGAGCATCCTATAGATTATTTTGGAGCGAAAAACTATAGCAAGGCTGTGCATTTCATGGGCCATTGCCTAGAATAGTATAACTCTGCCGGCCTTTCTAGTCAATTTGGGCTTAAAAACCAGCTTCTAAAACAATCTCTTCTATAATGTTTCTTCATTCTTAAGACAACCTTATCCTACAAACCCCTACACCCATAATTAATTGAATCCTAAGCCTTCACTTTTTAACGAAAAAAAAACTACCATTAAGTCCCAAGATTTTCAATCTCCTCAGTGGATATATGGTAATGGTATATTGATATTTTATTTTAGTTTATTTTATGTTTTCAATAGTTTGAAGATTAGGGAATTGAAAGAGCTTTAACTCAACTGACATCTCCTGATATTTTTAATAGAAACATCTTGGATTATGTTTTGTTTTCCTAATCCATAATTTATAATGTTGTGTATGAATTAAATTTTAAATTTCCAAATTTAGATCTTGCAAAAATTTCGCTGGGCCAGATAAGAGCCTGCAAATGCTTGAGGTATTGACTAACTATTTCAACAACAAGCCACCCTCCAACCAGCCCAAATTAGATCCGCTAGTTTTCAGTCACAAGACAAATTTGGCCATGTCCAAACTTGGTTAGTTACGTCTGAAGGAAAAAAAAAAAAAAAAAGTACCTTCCTAATATTAGGGAACAATACATTTTGGGCAAGAGAATGCCTCATCCTCATGACACATTGATATTCAAAGGACAATACACCTATGACATCACTGACATCACTTTTTTATTCATCAATAACAGTTTGCCATGTATGATTTGTTGTGAAAACATTTTGTTCCTAGCTTTACTTAATGCTCAAAACCTCTAAATTAAAGGCTAATTAACACTTAGAAACCCTTAAATATAGGAATCACAAAGTCTGCATCTATATATGTGAACCAACAAAGTTAAAATTGACTGGAAAAAAAAAAAAAACATATTACAAGTTATAACCATTGAGTCCAATTTTCTTCTTTCAAAATGAGTGTAGCCATGGTTAATAGCTCCACTGTAATGGGATTCATCCAAGACACAAAGAAGTTCAACAATTGCATCAATGAATGTTTTGAGATGCTAGATATTGATGGTAATGGTATGCTTTCAAGAGAATTGCTTTATGGGGGTCTTCATAAGATTTTGTCATTGGAAAACAATACGAACCAAGAGGAAGAGATCAATGATCTCTATGAAGTAATTTTCAAGAGGTTTGATAAGGATGAAAAAGGGTTCATTGATCGAATAGAATTTGAGTCTCTTATTGGGGAGCTCATGCTAGCCATGGCCCATGGAATTGGTGGTTTGCCAGCTCTAGTGGCTCTTGAGGAACACAGTCTCCTTATGAAGGCTGTTCAACATGAAGTGGCTAGCTTGAAGGAAGGTAGTCGAAAGAATAAAAGAAAGAGAGAAAAGAATGTGCTTCGTGATATATGCTTTTGTTGTCACAAATTGGAAACTAGCTAGCAACAAAAAAACGTAATTAATTGCAATTTTGAGTTTTTTATTTTTTTGCTCCTAATAAAAACGTAATAGCAATTAGTTTTTTAAGTTTTAAATATTTATGTGCTATTTTTTTTTTCAGGGGAAATTTATGTGCTAAGTTGATACACTTCACAACTTAATGCATTAGCATCTCTAGAATTATTGTATTTACACATATCTCTAGTTTCGTGAATTTACTCCTTAGTTTTTTATTATTATTTGTTTAAAACCCTATTTTGATTAATCCCATGCCCTCACTAGTGATCAACAAAATAATAATGAAGAAGGTTATACTTATACATAAACGAATTATGAGTTAAGGGCCTAAGGCTCATGAAATATAAGCAAGGCATCACACAGTCCAGTCCATGACGTTCTCGGTCTCAACTGTCAAGGGAGTATATGATCTGTGACACATCTGATACTAAATTATAGCATAAGATTTACCAATGTAAAAATATCTAGTTTACACCGCCAATGTTTGTTATGCATCCAAATTTTTAATTAATTAAGTAATGACTTATCTAGCCAAGAGCCTTGTAGCCAATTTGGATTTCTGTTATTCCAATGCAGATGTCTAGGAGTTTAAATCTCTCATCCCCAACTATAGAATTATATTTAAAAAATTATTGATTTATCTCAATTAAGTGATCCACACAAATAATTATTATTTACTACAATTTAGTGTATGGCAAATCATTAAACAAGAAATATAAAAACTAGAACATAGGAAAATTTGGTAATGCAGTAATAAACTGAAGAAAAATCTCTTCAAACATTTAAACGACTCCAAGGACACAAATAGTCCAATAGAAAATATACTACGAAGGAACAATTACAAATAATCAGGACTCAAAACCTTTACAATTTCTAACAATGTCACTTGAGCAAGCATTGAGCAAACATTCTGTTTGACTTATATGATCGCTTGAGAAAGTCCTTAATTCACTCAAGTTAAACTTTTGAAACTTGGAATCGTAATGTAACTTATGACTCAAAACTTTCAACAATATTACAAACATACCCATTTTCGCATACAATTTCACAAATCACTAACTTGTGCGAATGTAAGTGGTCAACAAAAAGTGATGAGTCTATATAATGAGTGGGAGAAAGTCCAAGGACACAATAAATTATCACAATATATTTTTTTTTTATACAAGATAGAATTTCTACTCTAGCTTACAATATTTTCACAACTAGAGGTGGTGCCACATTCATTATAGGGGGCTTCATTTAAATCCATTCAGCTGGCAAAAAAAAAAAAACTATATATAATTTGAAAGAGATATAACTCATAGGATTAATAATGAAGCTATATATCATGCAATGATTTCAAAATATGAAACCTTGTAAAAGATAATTGTAGAACTTCATGTATTCGAGTAACTCTTACGATGTCGATATATTCAAGTTCTCTTTTGTTTTAGATTTTGTATAATTTATGTTTCTTATTAAATCTCTTAAAAAAAATCTTGAAGCGGCCACTATTCACTACCCCTTTGTTTTTAGTTAAGGCAGGTCTGAGTGTAATATTTTGTTAATTTATTTTAATCTATGATGGACTGACACCTTAATTGTTGTGAAAAATGTTCGATTTTAAAACAACTAATATAATTAGCGAGCGAAAATTTCCAACACTCACAATTGCAAAAATTAATAAGTTGTGAAAGTGGGTGTGCACTAGATTTATTCCAAAGTTTACCTAACTAATTTGTAATGATTCTCACACTTTTTTGGCACAATAATATGCAACACAAAACTAGCCCTCTCAAATATAATTATGGAAAATGGTTATTGTTAAGTTTTAGACCCCTGTAAAACACAATATGATTAACCTAATTTATTAGTCAAGTTGTTTCTTAAGTTAAATATTTAGATCTAGATTAAACATTCATCACATATAGTATACAAAACCAAAAAGTAAATAATACAAGATGTGATGACCTAGAAAAACCAATGAAACAACTTGTTTCAAGGTAAAAAACTTGGAGAGAATTATCTTAAGAGAACAATCCACTATATCAAATTGAGATTTACAGTCAAGAATACCAGTTTGTAGCAAGTCTAACACAGTTACCAAATTGGGCTCTGAACTCCTCAGACTTTTTTGATCTAGATTTGCTCTCACATGAACCTCCAATTCATGTCTCAATCTTTTGTACACTTGATAGCTGAAGGCTTGGCTACAACTTTACTCCACCGGTACTAGCAATATAGATTTGATGTCTAGTAGGTGCCTGATAGAGATAGAAAGTACAGAACCTCACAAATCTCACAAGAGTAACTCTCAAGACTTGAAAGACGTGTATTAAGATATTCTTTTTATACTTAGTAGTGTTGGACTCAATTCTTAAATGTTTCGTGGGTTGTTGGGCCTTATTTAAAATTTTGCAGAATCACAATTCAATCGACTGAAGGCTTCTCTTGATCGATCGAGCTTGACAAATTTTGAATTCTTCATTCTACTGCTTATACGTTCTTGAATCTTGACTTGTATCAACTTGAGCAATGTCTATAACACTTCAAAGACCCTAAGGTCTAATCCTAGACAAGCTTTGTTCTCAGTTTGCCAATATATAACATATTTAGAACCTGATGTCACGGAAGCATAAAAAAAGCACACACGATACTTTTTTGATGGAACAGAAATTAAACTATTAGCTTATGGTAGTAAATCTCGAATCCACGAGAGGTTTTCCTAAATCCACAAGGAGATAAATTGGAAACTATCAGAGAAAGAATTTGACAAAAGTCTATGTTTATTGATAATAGTTTGAAAATTGAATTGCCTTTGGAGGCTACAATGTGTTTAAATAGTAAAAAGAAAACCTAGGGCAACTAGAAACCCTAAGGTGGCTACGAAAGAATATAAAATCCTAATTTGACTAATTAACATTAAAAAAAACTTAAAAAGAAGGAAATAAATGCCCTAAACCTAAAATAAAGAAAATTACATAAAAATACCAAATATAAAATTACAGAAATTAATTTGAATATTCTGTCCTATATCAGACCCCTCCACTTGAAACAAACTCATTCTCGAGTTGATGGTTGAAATTTGAAATCTTCCATGCTAAGAGAACAAATACTTTGAATACTTCATCTTCCTTGTCTTCTTGCCAAACTTGAAAGTCATCAATTGAGTAACTTGAACTTCTTGTCCCTTAATCTTCATGCAATTGACAATATTCACCAAATAAGAGTCAATAATGAAATCAAGTCTTTCCATCCTAATAAAATCGAGAAACTTTGTTTCGGTGTCTCCCACCAAAAAAATAGGAGCTTGAACATTGCAATAATTTAATTTGACTTCATCAAGATCCTTGAAACTTTCCTCTTCAACTTCATCCTCGATTGTCTCTACCATCTCGACTTCAAGATATTTCTCTATAATAGGGTTTTCATCAATCTCTTCCACAATTTTAATTTCAGGTTTTTCTTCAATAATAAGGCGTTCATTAATTTCCTCAGAAATCAATTCTTTCCTCTTTGACTTCTACATATTCTTCAAGAAAAGTATTTTCTTCAACATGCAATTCATCCCTTATTTGTGGAATATATGGCCCTTCAAAATAAGTTGATTATGAACTTCTTGGCCAACAATAATTTTCTATTGTATACAACAAGATTTCTTCACATTTCAAAGGATAAAATTTGATAGCAAACAGTTTGTTCATCCTTGGCCATGAATGAATTTTGTCTTTACCTTGTCAAATTCTATCAGATTGTACTCGTCCCCACCAACATAAGGCATACTTATTAAGTTTATACAAAGCAAGTCCAACTTTTCTCTCATACCAACTATTCTCATAGTCAAATAAATCCTCTAGATCAAGTAGCCAATCAAGAAAATCTTTTAAAAAATAACCGTTAAAACTTGCAATTCTATTATAAGGCCTATATGAGATTTGCTTACCAATAGGCTGCCCGTGAGTTACATCTCCGTTGCAGTTATCCCTATTATTTCTATTCTTCAATAACGTCATCCTAGCATAGATATTTGTGAGTGCTTGTTATTGGGCATGAACGAATCTTGTCTTTACCTTATCAAATTCTATCAGATTGTACTTGTCCCCACCAACATAAGGCATAATTATTAAGATTATACAAAGCAAGTCCAACTTTTCTTTCTTAACAAATATTCTCATAGTCAAATAAATCCTCTAGATCAAATAACCAATAAGGAAAATCTTCTTTTAAAAAATAACCATTAAAACTTGCAATTCTATTATAAGGCCTATATGAGATTTGCTTACCAATAGGTTGCCCGTGAGTTATGTCTCCGCTGCAGTTATCCCTATTACTTCTATTCTTCAATGACGACATCCTAGCATAGATATTTGTGAGTGCTTGTTGTACATCATGTAATACTCGCTAAGTTATTTGCCGTTGTTGTGGTGGTGGTTAATATCTTGCCGGTTAGTAATCAAACCAAGGTAAGTCAAAGCTTTAATACCAACTGATGTTACAGAAGCCTGAAGAAAGCACACACAATGCTCTCTTGATGGAACATAAACTAAACAATTAGCTTCTGGTAGTTAACCTCGAATCTACGAGGGGTTTCCCTGAATCTACAAGAAGATAAACTGGAATTCAGCAAAGAAAGAATTTGAAAAAAGTCTGTATTTATTGATAATAGTATAAAAACTGAATTGCCTTTGGAGGCTACAATGTGTTTAAGTAGTAAAAAAAAAACTTAGTGTAACTAGAAACCCTAAGGCGGCTATAAAAGCATATAAAACCTAAACATTTATGACTAAATATTTATAACCTAACAGTTATATCACAATTTTACAAAGTCTTGAATTTAAGTCACATAAGAAGCATTGTCTCCCATTAGGTTCATAATCTCTCAACACCCCTCACCCCCCAAAAAAATTACATACCATAGTAGGTCTTATTATTATTATTATTATTATTATTATTTTGGAGGTGAAATCTGAGATTCAACTATATATATATGTATGTATGTATGTATGTATGTATGTATGTATTTGTTGATTAACAAAGAATAATAACATGATTCATAAGACCTTTCGTTTGTTTGTGGATTGTTCCATATGTGGTAGTAAGGAAGATCATATGACATCGTTATGCTTTGTAATGAAGAGTAGTAACTCACGTCGCAGAAAAGTGTAGAAAGCTTTACTGCATAGTAGAAGGCTTTACTGCACAACAAAAAAGTAAGTCATGTGGTAGAAATTGGAGAAAAGTTCCTTCTGCAATAGAATCAGAGGATAAGCCCACTTTGCAACATCTTCCCTTAGACTTTAGACTCAATGTTTGCGCACAAATTGACAGCGGTAGAATGGTAGTTTAGAGCCCATTCTGCGAAGCGCCAAGCCCAACTTCCTTCTTAGAAAAAACTTAGACTAAATGTTGTCTAATAACATCAAGACGTGTGTTTAAGGCATAAGAAACGTAAAAAGAATCCTTGACATATATATGTATGTATGTATTTGTTGATTAACAAAGAATAATAATAACATGATTCATAGGACCTTTCGGTTGTTTGCAGATTGTTCCATATGTGATAGTAAGGAAGATCGTATGACATCGTTGTGCTTTGTAATGTTCCTGTTCATGCAAAAAATTCTATTTCAAAAGAAAAAAATATATTTGGCAGAAAGAATCGGGAATAATAAGAATAGAAATTGGTTGTTTAGTGAAAAGACCGTTTAATCAAAAAAGAAAAAAAGTGAAAGTATTATTAGATCTTATGGTTGTTATGGAGTGATTGAAATGATTTTCATATCAAAGAAAGCATTCCCAATTGTCGTCTATAGTATCAATGAAAGAAACTAGGACAGTTATTCAATAAATTAATCAAATCTGCTAATTAATCTTTCTTTGGATTCCTAATGTAGGGTTAGAAACAAGGGTTAGCAAAGTCACTAAATGGACTCCTATTGGCAATTGGATTAAACTAAAGTTTTAATGGTTTGGAGGGTCCTGAATCTTATTCCTTGAGATGGTACAGGCCAAAGGGAAATGGAGAGCCCTATGTCAATTTTCGACTCTCACGGGTGGATTCCAGCTTATAAGAGACAGTGAAGTAGAACTACAAATAGAAGTTGACAGGAACATAGTTACCTAAAGTTTATACTTGTGTTTTTTTTTTTTTTTTTTTTTAATAATAAATAACTTTGTACTATCTAATTGATGATAGATATAGTAGAAATCCTATAGTTCAATCTGATATGTATAGTCAGATTTTTCAAATATATTTATGGGGAAGGTAACCAAGTTTTGACTATTTGGCTAGGGTTAGTACATTCATTGACAAATGCAATTATGTGAGATTTCAATTTCGTTTATAATCTATGAGGGTTGTATTTTTTTAATATTTTGGGTCTGTGTGCATCGATGGCAATGGGATTATTAAAAAAAACCTGTCCTATATACTAATATACCCCACCCCTAATGGGCTGGTAAAAAGTTTGAAAAATGGAAGATAAATGGAAGAGAATGAATCATAGCCCTCGACCCTCATCATTCCCCTCTTATTGCACAGCAGTAGCCATGATTTATTCTTTTTCCTTTTTAATCAAAATTTCTTTTTAAATTGGGTAAAATGTAAATACATATCTTTATTTTTGGGTCAAAATCAAACTTACTGTTTGATCTTCTAATTTGAAATTAGAAGCTCCTAAAATTTGAGAAATATTCAAATTAATTTTATCTGCCTAGAATTTCGTCTCCTTCCATTGTGAAAATGCATGAGGAAAAAAAAAATCTTTAATTAAAATTTAATTTTACATTTTAATATAAAAAAAATTAATCACAAAGAAATGAAAATTTAGACAGAATTAATGATCAAATTTTGTATTTCTCAAAGTTGAGGTTAATTTCTAATTTCAACCTAATAAGTTCAAGGGTTAATTTGACTTTAACCCAGAGATCTAGGAATGTTTTGTATTTTATCCTATTAATTAAATTTACATAGTTTGAACTTTTTTTTTTTTTTAAAGACTAGTTAGATGTGAGTATCAAAATTTTCATGCGAACTTGAGCATAGTAATAAATGTTTTATGAGTACGGAGGGAGGCTTTAAGTCGCTGAGCATTGAGAGGAATGGAGAAATCCATTTTACTCCAATATCATCCTTACTCATTGTGGGTTCTTATTTTGGACAATACCTAGGCCAAGGTAGAAACAAGGATCCTGGGCCTTATACTTGTGGTTTGGTAGATTGGGCTTGGTTCACCACAGTTGTGTTAGGTTGATTACAAACCAAGTTGTGCACAAAACATGATTCCTACAACACATTCATATTTATACATACAAAATATATACGTATTGTATAGTAAGGAAACAGTAAAGGAATAATAAAAAGGTAAATAAGATATCAGAGATCCTAAGAATGATAAATAATATTTCATTATTTTTTTTTGAGTTTTAGTACATTGGGTCCTTTCTCCACTAGGATATGTCACAAGGTCCAAATAAGTTCAAAAATCACAGACTTAGATAGCTCTTTGTAGGCTTCTAAGACTTATGAGGTTTGAATCCTTTTGAATCTAAGTGTATCCTCTAATGTCTGTCTTAGGATCCCTCATAATGTTTTCCCTCTTTTCTCATTTTTTGAATTCTAAAGAAGTTTTTCAAAGGATCTTTTTGCTTTGATTCTTTATTGCTGACTGGTTTTGCTGATGGCTTCACTCCATTTTATAATACATTTCTAGGGTTTTTGGTGTACTACTAATTTCCTTCATTTGCTGCCCTAGATACCAAAACCAATGTTGTGTTAGTAACATTGGTGGCTAGTCCCTTCCTTATTTTTTTCATTATTTTCCCCTTTTGAGGTTTCCCCCCAAAAAGTCCCTAGCTGACCTTCCTCTTTTGGGAGATCCTAAGAGTTGATTTTCAATCTTCTCTTCTCAAAGCTTCTAGATGGTCCTTTTTAGACTCACATTTTTTGTTGCTTCACCTTTTGTCATTTTCTCTAAGTGGGCAGATTCCTCCTTGACAGGCTGAAAGATCCCTAGACACCTCCCTTCATGGTCCACCTTCTTGCGTTCCCCAAGATACTAGGCTTCTTTTCATGAAGTGCTGATTCCTAAGTCATCAGCCTTTTTCTAAACCATGGGCGGCTGATGGGACATGCCTATTTTCATTCCTTGTGTCCATGAGCATGCTCCCTTGAGCTGTCCCAATCCCAATTGATCCATTTCTGCATTTCTTGAGGATCCCAAGTTTCTAGGAGTCCCAAGGTATCCTAGTCTAGTCCCTTTTTAGGCTCCCTAGGAAATTTTTCTCACAAAGTTTGGGTTGAGCTTCCTTTTTTCCTTTTCCTTTCTTTTCTAAGGCCCAAAGCTTGCCCATTCATGGGCTTGGGCCTCCTCTTGCTTATTTTAAGTGGGTCTTGGTTGGCGGATTGGGCCTTGCCTTTCTTTGAGGGCCCCCTTGGGTTTTAGATTTCAATATTTGTGATGTTTTGGGCCTCAACACAATACTTTTGATATTTTGGACCTCAACACTCATGTTTCTCTGAATGGTTGTGTGATTAATTTTATTCATACCAAACCCGTGGAGGAAGGGAATCTTAAATTCCTAACTTTTGGGGCATTTTTTGAAACTATGTATTGATGCCATCAAGTTCAAGATTAATACAAAACATCTTAATAACAATTACTACTAACTTTACATATTATAGTCTACACCATTATCCATATTAAGCAATTCACAAGTGCAAAATTTGAACATAATTACTACTAACTCAACACAACAAATGACCACATCAATATTCATATCAAGTTCAAAATAAGTACAAAACAATTGCTACTTAGACAAGCATAAAACTTTAAGATAAACACACAACATTTAAGACAATTGTTATGAACTCTACATATCATAATTCATATCAAGATCAACATCAGGTATGTCATGCTCTTTATTTTGATTATCATCTCTTGAAGTTCCACCTTTAAGAACAACCTCAGTTTCAACATCACCCATACAATAGTCAGTAATATTGTCCTCAACATTGATAGGGACAACATCAACAATCGCTTCTTGTTGGAATGTGTCACTATCTTCTGTATTATCATTAGATTCTCCACTCCCGACTTCCGAGACATCAAACACTCCCCTATGTTGGATGGATTGCACAATTTTCCAAGGTTGACCCAATTTAGTATCTTGAAGGTGAAAAACTTGTCTCGCTTGACTAGGAAGTATAAAAAGGTCATTTTCATACCACCGACTTGTAACATCAATGCTTGTGCAGTGTGCATCAGTTTTTATCATTCTCCTTCGACCATTGGTACCAGTATTGTACCATTCACACTGAAACAAAACAACTTTATGGCGAAACACATACCCCAATTCCCAAATTTTGCACACATGACCATAAAAGTCATGCATTTCTCCCTCATGGTCCCCTTTTGTACATACACCACTATTTTGGGTTATACGACGATTGTCTAGGTCCCTAGTATGGAACTTTACACCATTGACCATACAAATTGTGTACTCCTTCATATATGGCTTAGGACCATTTGCTAATGACCATTTGCTAATGACCATAACTCTTTAGTAGCTTCTGGTGACTCGTTAACTTTCAATCTATTCATCTATAATGATGAAACTATTTAAATATTTGATTTTTATTAGTGTGTGATTAAATTTCAAATGTCTTACACGATCTCTGAACCACTTGAGAAAATCTTGTTGTTGGATTTGAGTTATGGCTTCTCCAGTAAGATTATGCAATGTACTTTTGTGTTCACTGTTAAAAATAAAGTGATTTATTTTCAGCTAAGCATTGCAGATAATATTCAAAACTTGATCAAATAATACATGCATATGAAATCACATACTTTAAATAAGGCTCTAGCTCGAGACTATTGTACAACAAGTACCAATGAGCAATATCAAGCAATGCACGAGACAAGTTGCCATCATTCCGCCTACCACCTGTAGGTCGGGCAGTTTGTGAAAAAACTATCAATCCTTCACTAGATTCACCAAAATCTTCATTTCTTTCTCTTCAATTATGCACAGTTTCAATCCCATCAATATACAAAGACCAATGGTTAATACATTCTTTGAGAATGTAAGCCTCTGCAATTAAATCTTCTGGTCAAACTCGGTTCGAAACGTATCTTTTCAATTTTCCAAGGTACCTACGAGGAAAAAAATACACACATTATGTGATTTTATACCACGTGGGAAAGATACAATTGATGGATGCATTAAAGGGTCTAATTACCTTTCAATTGGGTACATCCACCGATATTGTACTGGGCCTTCTAGAATTGCTTCTCGAGGCAAGTGAACAGCAAGGTGGACCATAACATCAAAGAATGCTGGAGGAAGAACCTCTCAAGCTTGCATAGTATAAGAACTATACGTTCTTCTAGTTTCTCCAATTCACTCCGCTTTAGGGTCCTTGAGCATAAGTCTTGAAAGAAGCTGTCCAACTCAAACAATAAAATACTAATATCTTTATGTGCAAACCCTTGCAACGCAATTGGAAGAATTCGTTGTAGTAACACATGACAGTCGTGGCTTTTCAAACTAGATAATCTACCATTTTTTGCATTCACTGACCTTGATATGTTGGTTGCATAGCCATCCGGATACTTGACTAATTTCAAAAAGTCATAGAAACCATCCCTTTCATTTGGGCTTAATGAAAAAAAACCCGAGGCTTGTCGTATGATCCATCAAGACGTTGTTTCAAATACAACGTGTGCCTAAAGTTCATATTTTGCAAGTCTATCCATGCCTTGTCAGTATCCTTGTTTCTCCCCTCAATACCTAACAAAGTACCGTAACTCTCATTAATGTTCTTATCTACATGCATGACATCAATGTTGTGCTTAAGCTTCTTATTCTTCCAGTATGGAAGCTTATACAAAATACTTACCTTTGACCAATTTGGATCCCCAATGAGTTGTCTCTTCTTATTACTTGGATGCTTTCCTAAAATTATATTTGGCATTCTATCTAACTGCTCTTGTATCTTTCCCACTTGTAACTCTAAAGATCTCTTCTGTTTCTCTGATAAACCATTATGCAACCGACTATGTCTCCAACGATGTTCCATAGGCAAATAAGCTCGATGGTTAATGAATCCAATTTTACTTTCCAAAGCTTCTAAATTTGGTTCATCGTTGCAAGTGTAACAAGAATGATAACCCTTTGTCCTTTACCTAGACACGTTACCAAATCCAGGATAGTCATGTATTGTCCACAACAAAGTTGCACGCATCTGAAAATGCTCTTTACTATAAGCATCATAAGTTTTTACACCTTTCTCCCACAACTCCTTCAAATCGTCAACCAATGGTTTCAAGTAAATATTAATCTCATTTCCTAGTTGATGGGGACTAGGAATAAGCAAGGACAAATGGCTCCTTCATAACCAGCCAAGGTGGTAGGTTATAGGAGATAAGTATGATAGGCCACATACTATAGTTGTTGTTCATATTCCCAAAAGGGTTAAATCAATTTGTAACCAACCCCAACCTTACATTGTGAGGTTCGAAGGCAAAATCAGGATGTTGCAAATCAAACTCCTTCCACTCCTCATTATCAGCCAGATGCCTCATTATCCCATCATCCACTCGTTTGTCTCTATACCATCTCATGTCCTTAACTCTTTGGCTTGACATGTACAATCTCCTCTGTCGGTGTCAACGGAAAGTAACGCAATACCTTATGAGGAATCTTTTTACCTTGGGCACGTGTATCCTTATACCTAGGCGCCTCACATACCGGACATTTATCAAGGTTTTCATTTTCTTTCCAAAATAGTGCACAATCATTTTTGCATGCATCTATATGCTCATATGACATGCCCAAGTCAAGTAATATCTTCTTTGCTTCATAAGTTGACCTTGGAACCAAGTTATCTTTCGGTAAAACCTTTGTCAACAATTCTAGCATCATATCAAGTCCCTTATTACTCAAGTTGGTCATTACCTTTACATTTAACATCTCAATAACAAACTTTAAGATACTATAATCAGTGTAACCCGGATACAATTCACGCTTTACATCTTCCTCAAGTTTATCAAAATGACGCACCTCCTTATCTTCGGTTGTATTTCTTGGTTCCCCTCTAATTCGATCACCTACCAAGGCATCGATATCATCTATATGATCACCATCCGACATTTCATTATTATGAATGTTCTCGTTCAATACACGAGGTTCTCCATGATTATACCAATTAATTTAAGATTGCATAATCCCACGATGAAGCAAATGGATACGCACAATTTGAAGAGATTGTCGATAGCAATTCACATAGTGAATACACGGGCACGGAATATTACCACTCAAGTCCATAACCGGTCTTGCAAAATTAATAAATGCATTGACCCCTTCAATATATGGACGACTTAATCTGCCATCAGGTGTCTTAGCCATTGGCAT
This sequence comes from Castanea crenata, assembly GCA_020976635.1. Lineage (NCBI taxonomy): Eukaryota > Viridiplantae > Streptophyta > Magnoliopsida > Fagales > Fagaceae > Castanea > Castanea crenata. The sequence goes on along the minus strand of JAGHPS010000394.1, from coordinate 70,806 downwards.
CCAACTTTTATCCATGTTTGACTATAATAAGGTAAATGCTACTTTAGTAAAATAAGAACAACTCATGCATAATGTATTCTAACATCTAAGTCTATAAGCTACTTAGATAAAGTTTTATCTCATTCATCAATGCAAAAGTATATATTAATACTTAAACAAATATACACTGCACATTCAAACACTCCTAATATTAGTTTAAACCACCTTATAACACCATGCAACCACCTGCTTGCTCCAACACAACAACCCATCACAAAACAAATCACAAACATCACAACTATAATGCCTACAAGTATTGAAATCAAATGAAATACTACTCATCACATCTAATCAACATTACTCATTCACATTTGCAAGAAATGAAAAACACTCCCAATATTAGTTTAACCCACCTTATAACATCATGCAAGCCACCCGCTTGCTCCAACACAACAACCCACCACAAAACCAATCACAAACATCACAACTATAATGCCTACAAGTATTGAAATCAAATGAAATACTACTCATCACATCTAATCAACATTACTCATTCACATTTGCAAGAAATAAAAAACACTCCCAATATTAGTTTAAACCACCTTATAACACCATGCAAGCCATCCGCTTGCTCCAACACAACAACCCACCACAAAACCAATCACAAACATCACAACTATAATGCCTACAAGTATTGAAATCAAATGAAATACTACTCATCACATCTAATCAACATTACTCATTTACATTTGTAAGAAATGAAAAACACTCCCAATATTAGTTTAAACCACCTTATAACACCATGCAAGCCACCCGCTTGCTCCAACACAACATACCACCACAAATCCAATTTCCAACATCACAAGTATAGAGTTTTATAAGGTTTTCAACTAAAATTTACTTACTTTGCTCAAGCTAAGCTTACAACTTTCAGAAAAAATCCTAAGTTATTGCAAACAATGTGTATTTAGCCTGCAAAAGAAAAGCTAAATTTATAAGTACTTCAGTCTTGAAAATGATCCTCTCATAAATTACTACACAAACTCGTAGCTTACACATGTAATACACGTAGTGCTTACACTAATCAGAAAAGTGATGAGGGGAAAGTTATCTTTAACATCTTTTGCAGATGAGAGCATTTGAGTTAGTACATCCCCCGAAATTAAACAATAAACACAAACGAGGGCCACACCACAACACCACAGCAAAACAAACATGAGAGCATTTGAGCTAGTACATTCTAAAAGATAAACCTATGGTTTTTTTAGTTAAAATTATGAAAGGCTACTTAGGAAGTGCAGTATAAAATCAAGTATTGGACCCTATCCAAGTAATTTATCACATTGGGCATAACAAATAGAGTTTATATTCCATAACCAAGATAGATGGGACAACTGTTATCATGAACTCTTTAAACTACCTAATAATAGACCCATAAGGAAACAATGAAACAACTACAAAATTTTAGTAAAACTGTGAAATATCTCAACACTTAAACAATGTGCAAACCCATAAACCCCTTTATAAGGAGTTTCCTCTTTGGCATCCCAAGCCTTACTTTTCGCCCACTACTAACTAACATCAATAGTAGAAACCATAAAAGCAAAAACAATACACATAAATCACAATAATCTACAGCTATAAATCCTCACATTAGCAAACAAAAACAGTTTTAAATATGCTTTAACACACATTATCAACCTGCAAACTACTGTATTTCTAAAAACCAAAACAGAACACAAACAGCAGCACTCATAGGAAAACATACCATTGATTCCAATCCTTGCCTTCCCACCAGTCCTTGATCCTAAACAAAATAAACATAAAAGTGAGCACCACCAAACAAGCACAAAATCAAAGCGGTAGCCTTTTCATTGTCTCAATTTAGGAACAAGAATGTAGATTCCTAAGTAGCCTTTTCATTTGATTTTTTTTTGAAAGGTTTATTTTGATTTATACCATTCTTAACAAAAATAAAAATACCCATTCTCAACAAACATGAGTTGAAAGGAATGAAAGAAAAAAACAAAAAACAAAAAAAAACCCTTACCGTCGGTGAATGGTCCGGATCATCGTGAATGGCCAAATCGTCAGTGAAGACTTCGTCGCGAAGGGTCCTAATCGGCGACGAATGGGTTCAAAACTTCAAAACCGTGTTGAATGGGTCTGAATCGGCGACGAATGGGTTCGGATCGACGACGAAGGGGTTCGGATTGGTGATGAATGGGTTCAAATTGGCGATGAATGGGTTTGAATCATTGAGAATCGCCGAGAATGGGTTCGAAACGACGACGGTGGGAATCGCCGAGAATCGTCGACTGGGAATGGGATTTGTCGCAAATGCAAATTGGTGAGAAGCATCGCGAATCTCCGAGATGCGTTGCGAATGGAAATCGACGATGGGATTCGTCGCGAATGGGAAGCTTTTGGGTTTAGTGTTGGGAGGCTTTTGTATGTATGTATAATGTTATAAAATGAAAGAGCACTAAAGAACCTGATACCAAAGTAAAAGGCATCAGGTTTTTAAGTTTTTAGTGACGAATGTTAGTTTTGTCACTAAAGAACCCAGTTTTATTAAGGTTTTTAGAGACGAAATTTATATTTTGGAATTCTGATTTTCGTCACTAAAAACATTTAAGTGTAAAACTGTTATTATTTTTAGTGACGAATATTTTTCGTCGCTAATTCTTTCTTATAGTGACGAAAGGATTTTTGTCATTAATATTATCCACAGCAATACCTACAGTGGTGAAAAATTTCGTCATTAAAAAAATCAATTTTTAGTGATGAAATATTTCGTCACTATAGATTAATTAAACTTGCGCCAAAATTTCCCTCCACTGGCACCCATTTTTCAGTTCACAATGGCGATGAAATTTATTTTTCGTCGCTAAATGTTATAATTTTTTTCATTATTAGTGACGAAATGCATATTTCGTCACTAAAGCTATATTTTTAGTGACGAAAAATACTTCCTCACTAATTTTTGTCACTAAAAATACATTTTGTTGTAGTGCTTATCGGTTTCATCAGGGTTTGGTTCAACACCATCGATGACATGGTTGTCACCATTGCCGTCATGTTCAAGTGTGTTGCAATGGGTGGAGGAGAGCAGTGATGGAGGGAGAAGTTCATGTTCTTCATCCACTAGGTCATGTGGTAGTAATGGGGGATTTTCTTTGTTGATGTATGCTTGGAGGAAGGATTAAATTTTGAATTTTGGCTAAAAAAGAAAAGCAGGTGATTCATTGGCTTATATGAGACCAAAAAATATCTAGATACAGACAAAGACTGCCTACATGAGAACTTTTTGGCTCAACTTAGTATTGTAGAAGAAGGATAAAGAAGCTAAAAGAGAAAAAAGAGATAAGAGGAAATTGGAGTAATTTGCATTATTTGAATGAATGACATTCATAGAGATATTTATACATCTATGCCATTTACGCCCAAGAAGAGGAACTCTAATATGTTACAGCACATGCACAACTAGCTTTAATGTTAGCAACATATAACACTATCTGAAAAAGCAGTTAAATATTGACCTGTTCTCACACCTCACAAATAAAGAAAATAAAGTAAACACTTCAACAAAAATTTCAACCATAATCCATTGCCATATTATTATTTTGGTGCCAATAAGTACAACAGGCACTCGCATAAGGTTTTCACAGTTATTTTACTTTTGGCTGGTGCTATACTCTCTAGGCCTTTTGTATCAAAAAGCATGGCTGGAAAGATGGGTAATATAATGGTGAGAATATTATTGTTGCTGCCATTCTGGTTGTTGCAATTTCTGCTGTCTTTAACTTCAAGAAATCCAAGCAATTTGAAAAACCCTCCTCAAAGAGTAAACATCATGGTGGACATTTTTAGGTCTGTCTCCGGGTGTTACTCTACTTCGCTTATTCTATGAAATGCAAGATGGATGATCATGCCTTGCCTTAGGACCTCTTTGCTTGTGAGACACTGGGTCAAACATAACAATCTTCACTGACAAAACAGGCACCCTTACATAAATGAGATGAAGGTAACATAATTTTTTTCCTTAAAGAAGCAATGAGAGAAGATACTTCCACATAATAATATCAAATGTTCTTGATATAATGCAAAAAGGGGTTGGTTTAAACATAACCAGTGTGGCTGTTGCCTCCCATGGGATTGGAATATCTTATATTTCTTATTATGTACATTGGTAATCCTTTGTATTGTACGTCCCAATTCTTCTAATATGATACAATGGTTGCCTTGAGTTTTTGCAGATATCACACCCATTTAATCCCATTCAATGGCACACCAAAATAAATTATTGATCTTTATTAAGAAATAGTTTACTTGCTCTATAATTTTATTTTTAGACATACCTTGTCCAATATATTTTCCTTCAAAGAAGTTATTGTCCCCCTAAAAAAAAGACCATAGGTTACAATATTGAAAAAGAAAAAGAAAAAAAAAACCTGTGTTCATTATAGAGAGGCAATATACATAAAAAATTTGACCTAGATACAATGGCCAAGCAAGAAGAGAGTAATTTATGAATGTATCATCAGTTTTTTTAAACATTTTCCTATTTAGAAATAAAGAAGTTGATAAATTTGGTGACAAGGTGATTATGAGAAGCTGTAAACCAAGCATACTAATTTATAAGTTATTACTTTAAATTTTGGGTGCCCTTACCCCCACTAAGCTTTACATGCCCTGGCGAGGCAGTAGAATCTTGCAACTAGGCCACTTACAAGCTAAATTGTGGACAATAACCCTTGACAAGGCTTGTTTCAGGTGATTATTTTATTAACCAAGATCTCAAAGTAAGTTTTAGTTTGAACCCTTGACAAGGCTTGTTTCAGGTGATTATTTTATTAACCAAGATCTCAAAGTAAGTTTTAGTTTGATTTCAAAGCAGCTTAGTCATACTTTGATAGATTTTTCTTTAGTTGAATTCAAGAATATCCCAAGCAGAGTAACATACAAAGTAATACTTATGAACATACCTCAATGGCCTAAGCCAATAATGTGAGGGAAACTAGGTACTTGTATTTAAATTGAAGCTCGTCTTTGCCTTTTCAGTCAATAGTTAAGAGCATTCATCTTTTCTACAAACAAGTTTGCATATTTCCAAAGCATAAAGCTCTTTCATACAAATAAAAACATTAGGATAAAATGTTAATAGTTTACCATTTTGGCCATTATCCTTGTCAAAATGTTTATATTTTAAATTCACTAATTTTGGGTTATTCAAAGCACGTAATCAAATTATCAAAATCCAGTCCTTAGCTTCTTGAAATATAGTTCTTCTGTTTGGTCATTTAATGTATTTCAAATCACATAAGCATTATCTATGTGACCATGTTTATTAGATAATGTGGTTTAGATAGCACCATATTTTTTCTTCCAAGTGGACAAGCACACCCCCCCCCCCCCAAAAGCCCTTTGGCAAATGTAGAAAGGGTCCATTTCTATGATTGCAATATAAAAACGCCACTAAAAATAAAATCTATTATACATTGATGGATTTCATTACAAGAAAATCAAAGCATTTAAAATTATGAGTATTTCCCTTGTACTCATTGTAACTCATAAGGATTGTTATGAGTAATAGGGGCAAAACAGTAATATCATGTACTTTATGTATAAATAACATTTTATGTGTTAGGGTTGAATAATTTTAGAACCCTAAAACACTTTCACAGTAAACAATATGGTATCAGTGCACCCAACCCGCCGCTGTCGTTAACCCTCCGACCACCACCCACCAATATTGTTGTTGCCGACAGCCATAACCTAACTCGCTAGCTCCAGTGACCCTAATAGAGATCTTCGAAGAACTCGATTTAGTGGCTGAAGGAGTCGTCTAGTGCCAATGACCCTCTCTCTGGTCTCGCGACACCAGATCGACGTCGCCTGACCACGAGAGAGGCAAGGTTTTACTCGCACTCATCCGGCGACCTATCTGGCTTACTCGCCAGTCCTCGCGCCACCGATCCTGCACCTTAGCGCTACCGCTGGAGTTTTCTATTGAAGGTTTTCAACCATGGTTTGATCTTTTTTTCTTATCTTCTTCAATACATTCTCTGATTTTATGTTCAGGCAGCCTTAGGTTGATGTTTAGTGGTGGACTGGGCATTTCTTTGTTTGGTGTTGGTATGGATTTGTTGCTGCCTTGTTTTTTGGAATAGTTTGGTGGTGATTCTTTGATAGATGAGTTGTTGTTGGTGTGGCTGATTGGTTGAAGTATATTGATTGTTGGTTGGAGTTTGTTTTAATTCAGTTCAACATATTTCTTTACAGTTAGTTTGTTCTTCAGATTGCTATTATGGAGTCCAAAGACAGTGCTCAGCCCCCTAACTATTTCTTCTCTCCTAATATGTTATCAATTACCTCCATTCGTCTAAATTGTAGTAATTATGCTCAGTGGGAACAAGCAGTGGAAGTCCTTCTTCTTGGTTGAAAGAAGTTTGATTATGTGATTAAGGAATCTCCTGCACCTATAGACCCTAAATTTGCTAATTGGAGAGCCGAAGATGCACAAATTAGGAGTTGCTTGTGGAATAGCATGGAGTCTAAGATCAGTTGTAGTTTGGTTTTCTTACTGACTGCTAAACTTGTTTGGGAACAAGCCAAGGAACTTTACTCTGGTGTTAAAAAATTGAAGCGGATTTATGATCTTCATCAAAATTATTTCTCCTTGAGTATGAGTGATATGTCTTTGGAAGACTATTATAACAAGTTTAAGGGTGTATGTGAGAACTCAATATTTATCAGCCTATCTCCTCTTATGTGAAAATTATGAAGAAACAACGAGATTTTATGCATGTTGCTCGCTTCCTCTCTAGATTGCCTAAAAGTTTCAATCCAGTAAAATAACAAATTTTAGCTAGTCCAAACCTCCCTTCATTGAGTGAAGTGTTTGGTAGACTTTGATAGGCCACATTATCTATTCGAGTACTGATCCTTTCCTCCAATATTGATGCATTACCTTTTGGTGATAAATCTGCCTTTACCACTTATATGGGGAGTAATAGAGGTGGTCGTGGAGGTGGAGGTCAAGGTCATGGGGGCCGAGGCCGTGGAGGTTGTGACCAAGGGGGTCGTAGTAGTGAACAAGGGGGTTGTAGTAAAGGACGTGGTCTTTGTAAGTGCACTTATTGTCATGGTGAAAATCATATAGTAGACTTTTGTTGGGAGTTATATGGTAAACTCTCAGCTCACCAAGCTAGTTTTCAAGTTTAAGAACCGCCTTCACAGTCACTTCCACCAAAATCCAGAGTAGTCTCTATTCCTGAGGAAGAGTACAATCGCCTCTTGTCTCTGCATTCCAACTCTGTTGAGATTCTACTGCTACTTTTGCTCAACAAGGTACTTCCACTGCTTGTCTTGCCACTTGAGACCCTAGGGTCATTGACTCAGGTGCTACTAATCATATGATAGGTACCTCAAGTTTACTCTCTAACCTTAAGCAATCTAGTAATCTTCCCAATGTTACATTGGCAAATGGCTCAGCCACTACAGTTTCTGGTTTTGGCACTGTCAATCTCAGTCCTAATCTTTCTCTCTCTTCTGTCTTATATATTCTGAATTTTCCTTTTAACCTTTTTTCAATTAGTAAGCTTACTAAAATTTTAAATTGTGCTACCATTTTTTTATCCAGTCATTGTATCTTTCAGGATCTCAAGACGAGGAAGATTATTGGTGGAGGGCATGAAGTCGGTGGACTTTATTACTTGGATCGATGTGGTTCTTCCCGTTTAGTGGCTTCTCATTTGTCTATCTCTCCTCTTCAACATCATTGTCACCTTAGCCGTCCATCTCTCAAGAATTTGAAGTCATTAGTTTTGTCGTGTCGTCAAATTGAGTCTTTACAATGTGAAGCATGTCAGTTGGGTAAACACCATAGTGTGCCTTTTGCCTCTAGGCGTGAGAGTCAGGTTAGTAGTCCTTTTCATTTAGTTCATTCTGATATTTGGGGTCCAATAAACACTCCCTCATTGTTGGGATTTAGATATTTTGTCATTTTTGTTGATGATTATCATAGAGTCACATATCTTTATCTTATGAAAGAATAGTCTGAATTGTACTCAATTTTCAAATCATTTTATATGGAAATAAAGACTCAGTTTAATGCTTCACTTCGTATTTTTCGGTTTGATAATGCTCGTGAATATTTTCATACATCTTTGTCTCAATTTTTTGATGATCATGGTATAATTCACCAATCTTCATGCCACCATACTCCACAACAAAATGGTGTTGCTGAACGCAAAATGCGTCATTTGTTAGAGGTCACTTATGCCTTAAAGTTTCATATGCATGTTCCCAAATCATATTGGAGTGATGTTGATCTCACTACCTGTCACCTAATTAATTGTATGCCTTCCACTGTTCTAGGTGGTTAGATCCCCTATATTGTGCTCTCTCATGATGCACCTTTGTTTCATCTACCTCCTAAGATCTTTGGTTGTGTGTGCTATGTTCATATCTTAGGTCCAGGGAGTGACAAACTTGATCCTAGATCCATTAAATGTATTTTTCTTAGGTATTCTCGTACTAAAAAAGGATACTAATGTTACTCACCAACTCTTCGGTGTCGTTTCATTAGTGCTAATGTCACATTTGTTGAATCTTAGTCCTATTTCTCTCCTTCAGTTGCTAGTGACAAATCCCCTCCTTGTCTTCCTCTCCTACCACTTGTGTTTCCTATTGAATCTCCTCAGAAATCACTCCAAGTATATTGTCGTCGGTAGAAACCTCCAACAGAGACTTCTACCCTGCCTAGTGATCCGACTCCTAATCCTGCCTCTCTTCCAATTGCTTTGTGCAAAGGTAAGCGTTCTTGTCCCTCTCATCCTATCTCTCAGTTTGTCTTGTATGGTCACTTGTTTCCATCTCTTCATGCCTTTACCACATCTTTGAATTCTACTGTTGTTCCTAAGTCTGTCCAGGAAGCTATGTCCATCTCTGGTTGGAAATTTGCTATAGAGGCAGAAATGTCTACCCTGTCTGAAAATGCTACTTGGTCTTTAGTTACTCTTCCTCCAAGGAAAACTATTGTTGGTTGTCGTTGGGTGTAAATTGTGAAGTATTTGCCTAATGGTTCTATTGAGCTTTTGGAGGCTCGCTTGGTTGCCAAAGGGTATACCCAGACATACGGTGTTGACTATGCCGAGACATTCTCACCTATTGCTAAAATTTCTTCTGTTCGGATTTTGATCTCCTTGGCTGCTAATTTAGGTTGGCCATTATTTCAGTTAGATGTTAAAAATGCCTTCTTGAATGGCGATTTGAAGGAAGAGGTGTGTATGGAGCAACCACCTAGGTTTGTTGCTCAGGGGGAGTTTGGAAAAGTGTGTAGGTTCCATAAGGCCATCTTTGGTCTTAAACAATCTCCTAGAGCTTGGTTTGGTAAATTCAATGAAGTAGTGTTAAAGATTGGATTGCGACGTTGCCACTCTGATCACCCTGTGTTTTCTCATACCTCTAATAGAGGAAAAATTTTGTTGATAGTATATGTTGATGATATTATAATAACTGGAGATGACAAGCAGAGTATTGATGATTTGAAAAGATACCTTCAAAACTCATTTCAAACTCAGGATCTAGGTAAACTTCGCTATTTCTTGGGTATTGAGGTAGCACGATCTAAAGAAGGCATTAGTTTATCATAGAGGAAGTATGTGTTGGATATTTTGGAAGAGACTGGCTTGTTAGGATCTAAACCAGTGGAGACTCCTATGGATCCTAATGTCAAATTGTATGAAGATCAGGGGGAGTTGTTATTTAATCCTAAGAGATATCGTCGTTTGGTTGGTAAACTAAATTATCTCACAATTACTTGCCCAGATATATCATTTGCAGTTAGTGTTTTGAGCCAGTTTATGAAAGATCCTCGCCTTCCACATTGGGAGGTAGTTATTTGAATTATGAGGTATCTTAAAGCACATCCAGGCCATGGTCTTTTGTATAAAGCTAATGGTCACCTATGGGTAGAAGCCTACACTGATGCTGATTGGGCTGGATCACCATCAAATAGAAAATCCACTACTGGGTATTACACTTTTCTAGGAGGAAATCTAATTTCTTGGAGAGGTAAGAAACAAACTGTTGTTGCTAGGTATAGTGCAGAGGCTGAGTATAGAGCCATGACACACACATCATGTGAGCTTATGTGGATTAAGCATTTACTTAAGGAATTAAGATTCTTTGTGAAGCTGCCTATGACTATGTATTGTGATAATCAAGTAGCAATTTACATTGCCTCCAATTCTATGTTCTGTGAGCAAACCAAGCATATTGAAGTAGATTGTCATATTACTCGAGAGAAAGTAGAAGATGGTGTGATCGCTACTCCATATGTTTCTACAAGAGTCCAGATTGTTGATATGTTTACTAAAGCCTTATGTAAGACTTGTTTGGATTTATTATGTAACAAGCTAGGATTGTATGATATATACTCTCTAGCTTGAGGGGGAGTGTTATGAGTAATAGGGGCAAAACAGTAATATCATGTACTTTATATATAAATAACATTTTATGTGTTAGGGTTGAATGATTTTAGAACCCTAAAACACTTTCACAGTAAACAATAAGGATGATAACACTGACACATAGTCAAACACAACTAGACAAAAAGTATAAGACAAATATTGACTCACAACTACATTTCCAAATTTTCATCCATCCGGGATGGTGGCTTTACTTTTGTACTGATCATTCATTAAAATGTTCATTCTGTTTCATCTAACTACAAATGTTGCTACGCACTTGAATTAACATTCTTGCAGCTGTTTTTTTTTTTTTTTTTTTTTTTTTTTCTATTGAAGTCCCACTAACTACAGCCATTATGGGGGAACCTAATGAAGTATACACTGGGAGCTATAGCCTCGGCCACTGAGCTATCCAACAATGACAGCATGGTAAAGCCATCTGTGGGTCAATCAAACCCATATGTAACCAGAGTCATAGCATTCTTGCTTATGATACAATTTAGGGCAAGATCTATCTTTGGTGTGGATGAGAAAGTGAAGAAAACACTCATTTTCAAACTTTTCATTTGTCAATTCTTCAATGAATTTAATGCTAGGCAACTAGAGAACACATTGAAGGAGTATTCAAGAACATGATGTATTTAATAATTATAAGGTTTACCATAGTCCATCAACTGGTGATGATGGAGTTTCTGAAGCGGTTTGCCAGTATTGAGAGGCTGAATTGGGAGGCAATGGGGTGCTTGAATTTGGACTTGCATCTTCCTGTCGACCGTTTGGTTGGCTCTTTAAGTGTATTCCAGTTTCTGGAGACCAGTTGGATAAGAAAAGATTCTCTGCTCAAGAATGACTAACCAATAAGCAATACAAATAACAACCCCCCCCCTAAAAAAAAAGTATGTTCAGTCAATAATTCCAATCATTTGTTATTCATGACTTTTAGTTTTAGGTGAAGCGAAGATGAAATGTAGTGCTAAGGGATATCAATTGAAGAGAAATCCTCCAGTTAGTCTCTAATGTAAGATATGTTCAAGTACACATGGAGTAATAACTGTTATTTTTTTACAAGAATAACATAGAGAAGACAACTTATTCCAAACTTGGCCTATTGGAGTATCAATCCATGTTTAATCTTATTTATATTTTGTCAGATTTAACAAAACAACAATACAGAAGGCCTTAAATCATACCAGCTAAAATTACAATGAAGTATATGCAGTCAAGCTTGGCCTAGAGGAACCTCATGACTACTCCCATATTGAAATCAAATTATACTGCCAATAACAGAGTAACTTGTATGCTATTGTGTGAACTTTGGGGCAACAAACTGTATATGAACATGAGTACCTTCAAAAGGAGCAACACCAAGAAAAGCTGGACACGTGGAACGATATTCTGGACCTTAGTATGTGATGAAATTTCAAAATTGGTCTTAACTACTATATATTGATAGATCAAAGTCTAAATAAAAATATTTTTCCAAAAGTAAATCACACCTCAGAAAAAATGGGGTAATAGGCAAGTAAATGAATTCATGTTTGTCAAATTATCAATTGTCCCAAAGATTAAGCTGTTAGAAAATTGTGAAATTAATCATTTAACCATGGTACTAACAATGTTCACCAGGAAACCGACGTATTTTTGAAGATGTGGAGTGCACACAAGCATCATTTATTAGTTCTCTTTATGAGTGGTCTTTTGTATCAAGTCTTACTAATAGTATTTCTATTCACTCCTTTATAGAGTCAATTCATATGTGGATGTTACCCCATTGTAATTCTTTAGGCTACTTTGTGTTTATTTTCACGACGTAGTCTCTTCTCAATAATATTATTTTTACCTATTAAAGAAGAATATTTGAGTCACTTATGTGAAAAAGAAAGAGAGATAATGAAATCATGATACAATGAACTTCTATATGCTTGTTTTCATTACTTTTGTTCTAAAAGTTGATTTTTTATATTCTGTTTGTTCTTGTTTTACCTTGGTATGCGTCCTGTGTGCTTTGGATTTTGGTATTAGTTTTCCTCTATCAGTGAAGTTTATTACTTATTAAAAAAAATTGAGTTTTTTACATTATTTTAAGAGTCTAACTTTCTTTTTAAAAGTCATATGCCACTTGAGAAATAAAATGACTTTCATATTAAGTTGAACAAAATTAGTGAGCTCAGAAAAGCAAAAGTATTTTGTTTAGTTTATCAATTGCATATGCTGGTCCAGTGACCTTCAAAACTTCACACTTTTTATTTCTAAAACAATTTTAGATTTTTTTTTCACAATTAAAAGAAATTGAATTTAGCTGCATATCAAATGAATAATTTCTTTGTACATTCACCTATCTGATTTTTCTTTGCATTAATGTCCTTACAAATTGGATCGATACCCATCATGTGAATGAGCAAGAAAATTTGAGAGAGAAAAGTATAAAAGCTAAAACTAAAGAAGGAGACATTCCTTAGAATTAAAAAAATATATAGAAACAGTTTCAATGTAATTATGATACCTTGGCATATATCTTAAAAGTTCAATCAAGAAGCTCTCATTTCTTGGAAAGTAGATATGGATTGAAGTCAGCATCCAAAATCAAGGCCATCTTCGTCGTTGTCCGAAAGTTTGCAGGCAAAATCAGACGAGTGATTCGACCCCAAGTGCTCATCTTATGAGGATGTGGGCTACATAATTGAACCCCACCCATAAATGAGGAAGAAGCCAGAGCTGAAATTTCCTTCATTACGCTCTTCCATTACCAGCCAAGCTGGCAATGAAGTTGGTGGTGCTTGCTATGTCTCCTTCTATTGGTTCATAAAATGATGAAAAAATTCAAATAGAGCAACCCAAAGAGAAATCCTCAACAACAAGCTAACAAGATAAAAATTATCACTAGATCAGATTCATCCAACTACACTAAGGAAGATAGATAGCAATCCAATTGTGTGATGTAAATGTTTACTAAATTTTACCATTATAGATATACAAGTAAATATTGAAACTGTCTCTCGAAAAGCAACATTTTGTCTAATACTTGGAGTGCACACCTTTATACTCTCTATCACAACTTGCTCAAGTCTGTCCTGTTTGGCCAATGGCATTGCCCATCTTGCCATTGATGTTTATGCCTCGTCTGATTGCTCTGCCATTCCCATGTTCATCTTTGAGAATTGCAGCCAAGCCTAAATTCTTTTGATCATATGACCCATCAAAATTAAGCTTTGCCCATTGGTTAGGTGGCTTGATCCAAGCACTTCCCCTGTTTTGCTCTTCAAGTGATCTTATCCAAGCCTTACCTTTTCTGCGAACTGCATGCATTTAGCAAATTGAAGAAACCACAGTTTAGCAAATCTAGTAATATATTTGGGAAAGCAAAATTGAATCTTTGAGAGAGATGAACCTGACTCAATAATCTTCTGCTTGATTGTGAATCCAACGATTTGCATCCTGTTACCTCTACTTTATCCATACATGATGGAAGTTTTGGAATTTTCTGAAGATTACAGCAGTTGTTAATATAAAGTCTCTTTAATTGAGGAAATCTGCTAGAGATGTAAGGGAGGGTAGTAATGTTGCTGTACATAACCATTAATTTGTCTACTTCTCGCATTTAATATGGTAGAGATAACTATAAAAAAGAGTGGGAGAAAAACTTTATTCTTTTTGGGATTTTCATTGAAAATTTTTTGTTCAGATTTTGCCCCCTCTCATTTGGAGTCGTAGCTTCCGAGTACAAATCTTCTGTCCCACTTTTCCTGCTCCACTCTATACTCCACCAATAAAAACTCGCCACGTATTCACCTAATTAATTAAATACTATCATTATTGACTTAATAAATGCTATCGCTATTAATTAATAGTAGTATTTAATTAATTAGGTGAATACGTGGCAAATTTTTATTAATGGAGTATAGAGTGGAGCAGGAAATGTGGGACAGAAGATTTGGACTCGTAGCTTCCTCCCTACATAAGAACTTGACAATTTAACTGCCGTGAATTTTTTTTGTGCATGCACCATCTTGTGTCTGTAGTGTTTCTAATTACCTCTGAATTTTATCCAAATTCCAAACACAAATGACACTTGAGGTGGGTCCCAGTGATACCACAACGTTTCACAATATGACAGCGCGTGAGAATGAGCGAAAATGTGGAAGAAACAGAGAAAGTTTGAATATGAATTTAAAAAAAAAAAAAAGAATAAGTTTGAATATGAATTTAGAATGCATAAACTACACCACACTCCAAAAAAAAAAAGCGTGTACCAAAGAAATTTATTTGAATTTATTAGAATGCATAAACTACACTAGATTCCAAAAATAAGCATGTACCCAAGAAATTTCTCTCCACTTTCCTATTGGGTCCCGAGTTTGAAAATGAACGGTAAGCAATTTTCCAATTTCTCCGCATTTGAGCCACAACTCTCACCACTAGTATTTTCATAATAGACTAACATAGTCTTATTACCTCACAGTCATAGGAACTCAATTTACATTCAATTCCTTTGCTCTACCATTCCCATATATTCTCTCTCTCTCTCAAAAACCCATTCAGAAAATTCTCACTTACACTCTTACCATTCCAATTTCATCACTTAACTTAAACTCCTCTTGCTTTTAAATTTGTTCTACTGTCTATCCAAACCACCATGGCTTTTCCAGTCTACAAAGGAGACTCTTCTTCCTCTTTCACCCACCGATGTATATATGATGTGTTCATGAGTTTTAGAGGTGAGGATACTCGCAATAATTTTACGAGTATTTTGATCAGCATTTTGTATCATCATGGTATTAACATCTTCCTCGATAACGAGCACTTAAGGGGTCAAGAAATTTCAGACAAACTTTTGGAAGTCATTGAAAGTTCAAGAATTTCAATTATTGTATTCTCTAAAAACTATGCATTTTTCACTTGGTGTTTGAAAGAACTTGTCAAAATTCTTGAGTGCGAAAAGAAAGGCCAAATTGTGCTACCAATTTTTTACAAGGTAGATCCATCAAAAGTACGTAACCAAAAGGGAAAGTTTGGAGAAGATTTGACAAAACATGAAACAAATTTCAAGGATAAAATGGAAGTGCAAAAATGGAGGATAGCTCTACATGAAGCCAGTAATATAGGTGGATGGCATTGCAAAAAAGAGTATGAATTCTATCACTAATTTTTGTTATCACATTTTAACATTAAACAACCCTCATGTGAAGTCTTATTTTTTGAAATTTGAAAGTTTATATCTTTTAATAATGTGCTAGTTAGGTTAGATAGAAAGGTAAGCACATATAAGATTTTCCCACTTCAGGTAGCTCCATATATTTTGAGTTTTTAGGGTTTTTTTTAAAAAATTCAATATCAATTAAATATTATTTATTCATCTTTCTATATTATATATGTGTGTGTGTGTGTGTGTGTGTGTGTTGTTTAAATTTGTTTTTTTAAGATGCAAAATTGCTTATTAAGTTTTTTTGAATTTAGGTTTTATTAACTTATCAATAATTATCTAGCACGCTCATAACATTTTTTTTTGTCAAACAATTTACAGTTTCAATTGAGTTAGATTTCTATGGTTTAATATTTTGTGGCCTTCTTGAAATTGGTGAAAGAATGCAAAACTATTTTTTCCCTTTAAAAACAAAATAAGTTGTAATTCTACAATTTTAGTTTTTTTTTTCTTTAATGTAATGGAGAGTCTAGGGATGCATTATAAATTCACTGCACACCCATGTAATGTTTACCAAACTTAGATCCCTAAAATATCTTAACGAATGCATTCAAGCTAGTGTTTGTCAATTAGAAGTGGATATTCAATAAGCTTGTTTCCTTACCTAACCAGTTTGTCACGAGTCTTCGTGCTAAAAGCCAAAATTTGATTTTCTAGTTGAGGAAAAATTGGTTCATACTAATAGTTCTTAGATCTATGAGTTACTCGTCATTAACTTGTATTAACAATATTTATGTCATAGTACACAAGCTAAATCGTTTGAATTTTAGTTCATCTTTATATTCTATTTTCTAACAAGTTTTTAATGCTTTGCAATTGGCAGCCACCCTCAATGTACACTTATCAAAGAAGTTTTTGAAGTGATCTCAAGAGTTAAATTAAATTATACAAGAATATTTGACGTTAAATACCCTGTTGGAATAGATTCCCATGTGGAGGATATAATTTGTCTTTTCGATATTGATTCAAATGATGTGCATATGGTAGTGATCCATGGCCTTCCTGGAATAGGTAAGACAACAATTGCAAAAGCTAATTATGATTTAATTGCATATCGTTTTGAAGGAAGCAGCTTTCTAGGGAATGTAAAGGAAACTCAAGAACAAATGATGGCAAACTGCAACTAAGAGAGAAACTTTATTCTGAGATCTTAGGAGGTAGAACTTTGAAGGAGATTGGTGCAATTAAAAGAATCAATATGATAATGGAAATGCCTCAACGACACAAAAGAATTCTTTTAATTCTTGATAATGTGGACAAATTAATCCAAGTAACAGATTTGCTTGGCGAATGCAATTGTTTTGCTTCTGGAAGTAGAATTATTATCACAACAAGAGATGAAAAATTACTATCTACTCTTCAAGAAGATTATCATTTAACCTATTATAACTACAGGCTCAAGGAATTAGATAAACATGAATCTTGTGAGCTCTTTTGTCAACATGCATTAAAAGAAAACAAGCCTAAGAAAGGTTATTCAGAACTCGTAGACCTATTTATAAGCTACGCCAAAGGTCTTCCATTAGCTTTGAAAATAATAGGCTCTGATTTGTATCCAACAGATGATATACGCTCTTGGAAAAGTGCGTTTGATAAGTACAAAAGAATTCTTAATCCAAATATTCTAGAAGTACTCAAAATAAGTTACGATGGATTGGAACAAACTCAACAACATATTTTCCTTGATATTGCATGTTTTCTCAAGGGATTCCGCAAGGATGTTGTTGAGCATATATTAGAAAGTTGCAATTCTTATGATCCATATTATGATATTGAAATACTTAAAGATAAGTCTCTCATATTTGTTGATGAAGATGGCAAATTATCGATGCATGACTTGATGCAACAAATGGGTTTGGAAATTATCAAATAAGAATCAGAAATATCAAAGAAACATAAAAGGTTATTCTGTTATGATGATGCTTCCGAACTACTAGATACGGTATAAATTATTTTGATTTACCTTTTCCTTTCTCTCACCAAGCATATTGACATTCGTAGTGAATATTTTTCTCATTTTTTTTTTTCTCGTTTAATGCTGAAGAAAATATAGGTTTATCCACATTTTTTTTAGAATACTAAGTAATTTTAACACACACGGAAAGAAGAGAGAATGTTTTTTAAAGAAACTTACAGTGGTATCCACATTTATTTTGTTTACAGCTTAATAATTGTAAATTTTGTTGTATAATGTAATTATTGTAATTCTTTGTCCATTTAGGGATTGGAAGAAGTTGAAGGCATAACATTGTGCTTACCACAACCAAGAAATATGCAAATAGATTTTGGAAGGATGAAAAATTTGAAATACTTTATTGTTCATAATTTAATTTGTGAAGATGTTAAATATCTTCCAAATGAGTTAAGGTTAATTGATTGGAATGAATTTCCTTCACCTTCCTTCCCAGCCACTGTTAATCTTCAAAAACTTGTTGCACTTAAAGTGCCAGGAAGCCACATTAAATTGGACGAGCATTTTGAGGTATGATCATTACCATTTATAAATTATTATATTTTTAAGTTATATTTATTGATTTTTTTTTTCAATCCGCTACAGAGATGCCGACTCATAGCTTTGTAATATATGGATTTCACTAACTGTAAAAACATTACCAAATTACCTGACTTATCGGTGATTGTCCCAAACATAAAGTGGCTGGAACTTGAAAGATGTGGAAATTTAGTTGAGATTCATCAATCTATTGGACTTCTTGTAGCGCTTGAATATTGGAATCTCTCCGGATGTAAAAATCTTAAAATTATTCCGAGGAATTTCAAGTTGAAATCTCTTCAATGCTTTTATCTCCAAGGCTGTGAAAGTCTTTGGAAGTTTCCCAATATTGGGCAAAGTATAGAAAGATTAGCTTTGCCTTTGTCCATTGGAAATCTCACTAGCCTTCAAGATTTAACCAGCAGTTCTAAAAATCTTAATGATCTTCCAAGCTGCTTCTCTACATTACCAAATCTTAATACGCTCTCTGTGTTTAATTTTGAAAATTTTCCAAAGAACCTGGATATTCCTGATTGCTTCCCCAAATTGGAAATGAAAACAATGAAGAAGCATTAAATTTGTGTAATTAAATATTAATTAATATAACTATATTGAATTTACTTGGAAATATATTAAGTATTTACAAATTTTACTACGTAACTTTCATCAATTAAGTTCATCAAAAAAAAAAAAAAAAAAACTTTCATCAATTAAATTGATATCGTAATAAAGGTGATTGATGATAAATTTCAAAAACATAATAAACAAATATACAAATATATGTATTATTTTAATAAAAATGTTATGTTCACAATATTTTTACAATACTTTCACAATAAATTCTAAGTGATGGGTTGTTAGGAGTTGTTTTTGATAAGATAAAAAAATAATTTTAGTGATAGGTTCATATTTGAGGAAAATTCTTAGGTGCTCCTAGAGTACGGAAAAATAGTACTCCCTCCTCTCACATTCATGGTGGACCCCACCATGAATTTAAAGAGTGGACCCCATCATGAATCTGAGAGGAGGGAGTATCATTCTCTGTACTCCGGGAGTATCTAAGAATTACTCCATATTTGAACTAATGACAACTAATCATAGACCACCTATGATTTATTATGAAAGTATTATAAAAATATTTTGGACAACAATTTTTTTTATTGAAAAAATATTAAATTGTAAAAATTTTGTAATATCCATAACATCACTCATTAATTTCTACTTTGAAAATAACACTATCCGTGCTTTACCATATATGTGAATATAATTAAAAAAATCATAAGTTTTGCCAATTATTTAAAATTTCAATGTACTAAAAAAATAATCAAAACACTACTCGCTACCTGCCATACATTATCTCATTCTCATTTATTTTTTCCTTTTTTTTTTCCCCAAATTGTTATTGTTACTCCCTTTACAATGCACTATAAATTGGTAGCAATAGCATAAGTCAAAACAACATAAGCTTTTTTGACTATTGATTATATTTGTGGTTATGCCTTTTCTTTATTAACTTTTTTTAAAAAAAATTTCAAAATCATAGCATCACAAGCCATCTAGTTGTCCCCCTAAACTATGGACGGACCCAAGATTTTAAGTTATCACAAGCTATCTAACTGTCCCCTTAGACATCCATATAGTATTAAAAAATTATAAATACTCAAAATCGTTGTTTCTAAATACATTAAGATGCAATCATTTACCAAGACAAAAACAAAATAATATTATTTTTTAATACTAGGATCGCTAGGTGTATTTACAGTATAGGATCGCTAAGTTAGATTTTAATACTAGGATCGCTAAGTTAGAGCATTTACAGTGGTGGTGCTAATAATCTTAGATTTTAACACTTTAAAAATGTATTTTATCTACTTTACCACCTCACTTTAGAATACACCCAATATCAAATGTTTTATTTTTTATCACTTCATTTAAAATAATATAAACAAATCATTAAAATAATAAAGGAACAGAGAGAATTTGAGTAATTTAATTGAAGTAAGAGCAGTGGCGAAGCCAAGAATTTATCTTGGGGGGGGGATCTATAAAAATTTGTGTGTATGAAATCTAAAATAGTAATCTACAATACTTTATAACTCAATATGTGCTATAAACAAAACTAAATACATGTTATTTTTTTTTTTTGAAGTGATAAATACATGTAAATATAGTAGTATATACGGTATATTTTAATCAAACTAATCAAGTACATTTATAAATTATAGTGCTATATGGTATATAATATATTGATTATTATAATAACAAATAATATATTATAAGGACAATAAAAAAAGAAAGCAAATGAAAAGT
Source organism: Castanea crenata (assembly GCA_020976635.1). Lineage (NCBI taxonomy): Eukaryota > Viridiplantae > Streptophyta > Magnoliopsida > Fagales > Fagaceae > Castanea > Castanea crenata. The sequence continues at coordinate 50,348 of JAGHPS010000394.1, read as the reverse complement.
AAAGTAAAGAAACCAAAAGAAAGCAAATAAAAAGTAAAGTAATACAGGAATATTGTACATGGGTAAGGTGGCCTACGGAAGCTTTAAACTTGTCTTTCACTCTTTCTTATCTAGTTTAGTCACACAAAACTTTTACTTTTATATTGTAAACACAAAACTGTGGTAGCAGTGGGAAAATGAAAGAACTAAAAAGAAAAAAAAAATAAAATTTTGGATTGCATTCTATTTTATAATATTTTTACAAAATGTTGATGTAGCCAACCTTTTATTAGTTTTTGTTTAGGCTCACCATTAATATCACTTTTCATTTATCAATAACCACTCACTACATCAGCAGTTTGTAATATTTTTTTTGTCAAATAATTTGTATTTTTAGCATTATTCTTCTATTTAAATGAAAGTTATGTTTATTTTTAGACTTTCTTAAATATATATGTATATTATCGGGTATGGGGGCCAAAATGATAACATTCTTTTAAATTTTTTTAAATTATTTAAGATAATTCCAAAAAAATTCATTAATTTTTTTTCAAAAATTTTGGGGGGCCAAGCCCCCTTGGTCCTTGTGATGGTTCGTCACTGAGTAAAAGATATAATCTTAATAAAATATTTTATTTTAAACAACTTGTTATAGTTAACTGATATTTATACCAATTTATTGGTGACCTAAGGTTTTGGAAAGGGGCCCTAATTACAAAAATCAAATATATAATAACCAAAAAAAAAAAAAATTTTGACCCAGCCCTAACCATGGTTAGAATACTTCTCCAGTTAAGATAAAAATTAGACAAGTCAGAGAAACAAAACTACGTGAAACATTGACTTGTTACCTCCGTGAAGTGGGCTAGGTGATGCAGTGCAGCAATGGTACTTTCATGGAAGAATGTTTTCGTAATGGTGGTACCAAAGTCCAGTTTTATATATATATATATATATATATATATATATATATATCTTGTTTTTGCTACTACTACTACTGTAAGTGTTTTGAATTACTTTCAATAAACACTTCTGTTTCAATATCTTTTACTTATTTTGATATATAACTGCTTGACTGGTTCTACCGTCTTACTTTCAATTATCATTTACTTTGAATTATCACATTTTTTGTTATCTGTTGTGCTTTTGCCTTTTGCGATGTCGTCCTTCCCCCTTTCTGGTATCAGAGCCATTCTTTCCTTGGCCGATAGTGTTGTTGTGTCTTTCATATTCCATTCGTGTCTACCTGACCTTGTGATACTTTGTTGTCGTGTCAATCTTACCGTCGTTGGCGCTATCGTAGCCGTAAAGTGAAGTCCCGATCCGAACAGTAAGGCCCGTGAAGCCGGAGAGCGTGAGGGCATGAGAGGAATAGGGTTGGTTGCAGTATGTGTTACGAAATGCAATGGTTGTGAGAAAAACATGATAAATGAGTATTATAACTAAGGTAGCTACAGATAGGATGTGGAGATCCGACTAACTTAACAAAAGAAGATAAGGTTAAAAAACCTAAATCTATGATAAGTTTTGAAGAAACTTTTGAAAGATCTAATAAAAAAAACCAAAGAAGTAACTGTTAATGATCTTCAACATGAAATAAAAATTGTTAAACAAGAAATAATCCAATTAAAGAATGATGTAAAAACTTTAAAAGGTGATAATGTTAATCTTAAACAAGAAATGTTAATCCTTAAAATTGATAAAAATATGGATAAACACCAATCTGATGATGATGAGCAAGGAGATAGAGATGAATCCACTCAACAAACTCCTTGTTCCGGTAATGTTTCTGATCAAGTGTTGATTAATTTGGTTGATAATCAATTGTCTCTTGTTAAACATATGATGCTTCCAAAATGGTTTATGAAAGTCAAAATTGTTGTTTCACATGATTATGCTTTTAATGTTGTTGCCATGATTGATTTTGGTGTTGATGTTAACTGTATCCAAGAAGGATTGATTCCTTCTAAATATTTTGAAAAATCTACTGAAAGATTAGTTTGGGCATGATGAAGAATATGATGAAAATACTCCTGACCTAGGAGCTTGTTGATTTACTTGTTTGTCTGGCATGCACACCAACTAGTGATGCTACATTATTCACTTAAGGGTAAAAGTATTTATTGCTGCTAACAATGATTACTTTGTTGACTACTTGTGGCACTACCAGCCAAGCTACTTTCGGCCCCAAAGCCGACCTAATTCCCTGATTCTTTCCTGAAATTGCGCTTTTGTTTATCATGTTTTTTGAAAGCAGATTTCTTTTTTTCATAAAAATCATTGGGTTTGACAAAATGGGTTCTATATCTTTTATACTTTTTATGGGAATACTTTTTGTAAACTTTATCATGTTTACTTTTTCCTTTTTGCCTGGAATGGGCAATAGGAGGTAAACCATATTGTTCACAGAAATTGCCCATTTCATATTTAGCTTTCTTTTTATCTTTTAATTGTTTTAACTATTTTTCATCATTGCACATATTAATTCCAAGTTTTTTAATAGTGCTAAAAATATCACTATAAGTTAAATTATCAAAGTCAATAAAATCATTTTTACAAATTAATTTATATTTTACTTTATGAGCAAAGATACGAGGTAGACCATCAATAAACCTCTCTTTCCAATAAGGCTTCGTAGAATCTTTCCTAAGCATAACTTTGGAAATAAACACATCTTAGTACCATTTGTAATCAGACATAGTAGGACATCTCAAATTATTCAAATAATCAGAAATTCAAGACGAAATATTAGATGGAATGCCAATAAAATGTTTAAGAATGGTATAAACCAAAGTATTAACACCATCAGGAATACCTTTGTTAATATTTTCATAAAAAATGGGCATACCATCATTATCTTTCTTAACGGCATGTTTAATAGATTCTCTAGACTTTTCTGTGAGATGTAAATCCCACCAACCACAAAGAGAACTAGTAAAACCAGAAGCAAGCAAATCAACAATATTAGGGTGATCAAGATTGTCATGATTGTTCATGTATGCAATGCCAACTATAGACATGTGAGTCATTTTGTTGATAATTGCTTGTTCAAACAAACCATCAATATTCCATTCATAAAGCTTTTCAAATACCAATTTTTTGTAAAAGACATGGGATTTGTTTTCCCAACAAATCTTTTAATTTCAAGTTAACTTAAACCATCATCAAAAACATTTTTAAAAGAATCAGAAGATAATGAGTTAGAATTTGTGTCTTCTTTAGCAAGCATTTTCTCAATCTTTTCAACTGTCAATCCTTGAGAGGCAACTAAATCAAAAGTCTTACTTTAAGAAGTTTTAAAGTTAATATTTTCTCTTTGACTGGGTAAATCAATCAAAGGTTTCTTAGGTTTTGAGACCACAATTTTTTCAACAATTTTTTCTTCAATACGATCAAGCTGTTGACCAATAATGTGCAAAGATTCATTAGCAAAATTTTTTTTGATGATGCCAAAAAATCACCAATAAGCCATAAGTACTCTCAAATCGAAACAACACCTACAAAACGAAAAGAGAAGACCTAACAGAGAGCACCGGTGTGGTACCGACCAAAAACCCTCCGAAGGTCAAGTTAGAACTTTTCACAACCCAAGAGTCCCAGAGTTGAGTCAATAATGCGTACCTTGATTTATGAGGGTTTTGGAGTATTTATAGTGGTGTAGGGTTAGCATCCATGCCTTGACCATAAAGTCCTTTCCTTCTAGAATTGGAACTCTTTCCTTTTGGATACCTTCTAGAGTTCTTTTCCTCATAGGAGTCCTTTGATCAAGGCTAAACGTGTGATGCAAGAATTCTTCTTATACACGTTCACGTGGAGATCAAGCAAGGCCACATCAGCCCTAATTATATAGCGTGAATCCTATTTAAGGTTTCTTGGAAACAATCCTGGAAGGATGACCACTGCATCGTACTTGTTCGTCCACTGTGGATCCGTCCTCCTTGGCCATGTTAAATATGAACCCGTCATCCTTATGTCGTCACATCAACCATGTAGATCCGTTATGTTCATTTTTATTCCCCTTCAGTTGCCCCCTCATTCCATGAGGCTGTCAACTTTCCCCTGCGGTCTGATGGAATGACGGTTAGTTTTGACCCTTGATAGGATTGTTTTGAGGGACACCTTGGAACAATTATAAACGTACTAGGGACACGTGGTGTTAGAACACTGGTGGTTTTTTGGAATCGATGCGCCCCTTTGTTACCGCGCCGTTCCCTCTATATATACTACCCATCTCTCTCATTTTTATACTTTGGAAAAATTTTCTGCTGATCAAAGCGCAACCGTCCACTTTGTGTGATCCGTTGCCTCGAGAAGTTGAGATTCGTCTCCCTTTCAGCTCGTCTGTCGTCTTTTCATTTGTCCACCTGTAAGTACCTCATTTGCTTATTAATTTATGTTCTTTATTTCACATGTTGGTCTGTCATCAGCATAGATCTAGAGTCTTAGGTGTCAGATGTGTAGTGAAGCGTCAAGTGGTCAGTCTTATGTCCACGAGGGAGCGGGCTACAAAGAGGTGTTCCCGTCAGGTCAAGCAGACCAAGACACCTCTAGCGAGGAGAGGGAACTGTTAGCTAGCTCTCCTTCCAATGTGGAAGATGAAGGGCAGGATGAAGACGGGTCAGAGTATGACTCGAACGATGACTTAGATGGTGTAGATCCATCGATCCAATCCGTCATAGGCCCTGACGGTTTTAGGGAATTTGTCATGCTCCCTTTGTGGACGGTGAACGATTTCATCTCCAACATCAAGCAGCCACACTTTAATATGCTTATGCAAAAATATCAGATACCTGATAACATTCCCATCCATCTACCTTTTAAGTTTGAGAAGTGCTATTACAAGGGCCTTGGAGACGTTGACGTATATGAGTAGATGCTCAAAGTGGGCCTTCGATTCCCATTAAGTGGTTTGCACCGTCGTCTCCTTCAGTACTTAGGTTTGGCTGTTAGTCAAATCTCACCAAACGCCTGGAGAGTTTTCCTAAGCGTTGAGGTCTTGTATGGTGTGATGTTTAACAGGGAGAGACGGTTGACAGTGGAAGAGTTCTTTCATTTTTACCGTCCGTCTGAGATTACAAAGTCGAAGGGTATGTATAGCTTCGTGCCGAGGAGTCCAGTGCTTAAGCTAGTGTCCGAGACTTCAGACTCCAATCGTAACTGGAAAGGTCGATACTTCTTCCTTTAGGGAGATGATTGGATGTGTCATCTTGATGATTACAAATACATGCCGGTGGACAAGACTTGGGGAATAATGCCTCTGTCTGGTATGAGCCTGTCTTACTTTACAAGCTTTTACAAAGCATTGAAGTTATTCTAACTGTTCAATTTTGCAGCTAAGGACCGTCCAGTTGTTACCATAGAACAATTTGGCTTTTTGGAAAAAATATTCCAGACCACCAGGTTGTCGAAGAGGACTTGGGTAAAGCTCGTCACCTTGGACACCCTGCATTGGTATTGTGATGGTCCAAAACCTATAGCTGCCGCCTGTCGATACGACTCAGGAATACGCAAGTACCTGACGGGTTAAAATTGCCACCAAAGTTGGGTTTAGGCAAAGGAAAAGGTTTAATGACCAATCCGGATCTTGCCAAGGAAAAGCCACCCATCCTATAACGGGAGTACTCACAATATGCTCTTAACCGGGTGACTTTCATCATCACAGATGAAGATTACAAGGATCTTGGTAATCATGCGACGGAAGCCATGGGGGAGACGGCTTTATATAGTCTTACTCAGGTTGGTGCCATCATTTTTGTATGTGTGTGTATATATATATATATATATATATATTTTAAGTTGGTACCGTCATGTTTTGACATTGATCCTTACCCTTAATATTGTAGGGGGTCGTTATGGCGAAAGGACTAATGGACCATTGTCTTGCACAAGAGAAGGCATTGGAGCGCGTCCGTGCAAAGTCCAAGGCAATGGTAGTGGAGCTTGTCGAGTTGAAGCTATGGAAGCTTCATCATGAACAAAAGTTGAAATTGTCTAAGTAAACTTGTGAAAACCTAGAAAAGGAGGTAGAGTTGTTAAGGGAGAACTTGAAGGCGAAAGAAGAAAGCATCCATCAGGCCAATGAGGAGGCTATCCCAGAATATTAGGACTCTGACGCTCTTCTGGGGGGAATTGGGTACTTCTTTTAATGAAGGATTTGATGATTGCCTCTGTCAAGTCAAGGCCTCGTATCCCGATCTAAGCGTCGCACATATTAGCGTCGATACGGGAGGTCAGACTCTAGCCCGTCCTGCCGATACTGAAGATACAAACGAGCTTTCTGGCGGTGAACAAAGTGACGGTGAGGCCCAGAAGGTTGATAAGGGGTCCGTTGTAGAAGATGTCCGTCAATCATCTTACAAAGCTCCTGATAACAAGGAGGATACCGTCGTATTTCAAGATTGATATGTATCTAGTTTTTTTTTTTTTTTGAAATGTATTGGAAAACAATATTAATCGGTTGTTTTTTGTTGGTCTAGCACTGTATTTTGAGCAAATTTTTGAAGCACTTCCTTTATGATATTTATCCGTTCTATATGTAGTTTCAACAAATATTGTTCTCATGACTTGTGGAGACACTGAATTTCATTCTTTGAGGGCTGTCCACTTTGTGGGATTCATAAACTTCACCCTTGTTGGATAACCCGTCTACTTTATGGACAATAAATTTTGACCTCGATAGGACCCGTCCACTTTACAGACCTGATAAATTTCACCCTTAATAGAATGATCCGTCCACTCTGTGGACTTGGTAGATTTTCGTCCTTCTTGAATTCTCCATCCACTATGTGGACTTGATAACTTTCATCCTTTTTGGATGATCCGTCCACTATGTGGACTTGACAAATTTTCACCCTTCTTGGATGGTCTGTCCACTATGTGGACTTGATAAACTTTCATCCTTCTTAGATGGTCCGTCCACTATGTGGACTTGATAAGTTTTCATCCTTCTTGGATGATCTGTTCACTGTGTGGACTTGATAAGTTTTCATCCTTCTTGGATGATCTATCCACTGTGTGGACTTGATAAATTTTCATCATTCTCGGATGGTCTGTCCACTATGTGGACTTGATAAATTTTCATCCTTTTAAGATGATCCATCCACTGTGTGGACTTGATAAGTTTTCATCCTTCTTGGATGATCCATCTACTGTGTGGACTTGATAAGTTTTCATCCTTCTTGGATGATCCATCCACTATGTGGACTTGATAAGTTTTGAGCAAAATATATTCCATATGCTTTGAATAAAATCCTCTTATTATAATGGATTGGTAGACTATTGTTCATAAAAAATAAGAAAAATGCCTTTTGGCTCTAAAAGTATTTGTAGGAAATAAAAACTATCTAAAGATAAACTAGAAATGAGGAGGTAAATGTTGTTGTTATCTTTGTCTTTCGCCTACTGGTAGTACTTCTTCAGGTGCCCCGTGTTCCATGGATGACTTAGCTTTTTTTCATCTAGTGTCTCTAGGTAGCACGTTCCCTTACTATGCCATGAAATAATCTTGTATGGTCCTTCCCAGTTAGGTCCTAACTTCCCTTGGGAGGCATCTTTTGTAGCACCGAGTACTCTTCTTAAGACCAGATCTCCCATCTGGAAGTCCCTGTGCCTGGCCTTAGAGTTGTAATGCTTTGCCATCAGGTCCTGGTATCACACAAGTCTCTACTCTACTGTAGCCCTGACTTCGTCCACAAGATCAAGCTGTAAATGCATCTGTTCATCATTTTTGCTTTTGTCGTAGTTCTCGACCCGGTAGCTTGTTAGACCTACTTCTGCTGGTATGACGGTCTCACTACCATATGCCAATCGAAACGGTATATCTCCTGTCGGTGTTCTCAACGTTGTCCTCTATGCCCATAAAACACTTGGTAATTCGTCCGACCATATGCCCTTTGCCCCCTTGAGCCGGGTCTTGATAATCTTAAACAAGGACTGGTTCATGACTTCAACCTGTCCATTGGCCTGCGGGTGGGCGGGTGACGAGTAGTGATTCCTGATCCTAAGCTGGGAATAAAAGTCTTTGAATGTGTCGTTGTCGAGTTGTTTCCCGTTGTTCGAAACCAGCACCCTCAGAATTCCATACCTGTAAATAATACTTTTCCATACAAAACTACGGATATTCTTCACCATGATAGTGGCCAGAGCCTCTGCTTCCACCCATTTGGTGAAGTAGTCAATGCCAACCACTAAGAACTTTAGCTGCCTCACCGCTATCGGGAAGGGACCCATGATGTCTAATCCCCATTGTGCAAATGGCCATAAAGCTGTCATAGGGGTAAGTTATTCTGTTGGTTGCCTTATAAAATTGCCAAATCGTTGGCATTTATCGCAAGCTCTGATGTATATGTGAGCATCCTTCTACATTGTTGGCCAGTAGTATCCTGCTCAAAGTAGCTTGTGCACTAAAAGACCTTGATCCAGAATGGTTTCCGCAAACTCCTTCATGTACCTCCCTCATCACGTAATCCGCTTCTTCGTGGCTGAGGCATCTTAGGTATGGTTTGGAGAATCCTCTTTTGTATAAGACGTCTTTAATCAAAACGAACTGGGCAGCTTTAACCTTCAACTTCCTTGCGTCCTCTTTGTTGTCGGGTAGTTTGCCTTCTCTGAGATATGCCGCTATGGGTGCCATCGAACAACACTCATTGCTTACCTCCTGCATGCTAATGTCATCTAATAATGATGAGAGCTGGACGAAGGACAATACTTGTTTAGGGATGATCATAGGTTTGGTTGAAGCTGCCTTTGCGAGTCAATCGGCATCTTGGTTCTCCTCCCTTGGGATTTGAACCATCTTGATTTGGAGGTTTTTCGTTTAACCCTTCACTTCCTCAAGATACCTTTTCATCCTTTCATTCTTGTAGTCATAGCTTCCATTAACCTAGCTGGTCATGATTTGAGAATCCAAGTATACGATCACATTCTTAGCTCCTGCAGCTATTGCAAGGTCCAGTCCTGCTACCAAAGCCTCGTATTTCGCCTCGTTGTTGGTAGTAGAGAAGTCCAGACGGATCATGCATTCGATCTTATCTCCCTCCGGGGTGCAAAGTACAACTTCAACACCTTCAGCATGTTTATTGGAAGATCCGTCTGTATGGACTTTCCATATGGGTGTCTCTTCTGCTGCCTGGTCTTTTATGATAGTGAATTCAGCGATGAAGTCTGCCAATATCTGTCCTTTCACGGATGCTCGTGGTTGGTATCGAATATCAAATTCACTCAGCTCGATCGCCCATAGTGCCATCTATCCGGTAGCTTTAGGACTACTCATTGCTCTTCGTAAGGGTTTATTTGTTAGGACATTTATGGTATGCGCTTAAAAGTATGGTTTGAGTTTCTAAGCTGCGGTCACTAGTGCAAATGCGAGTTTCTAAGCTTTAGGACTACTCATTGCTCTTCGTAAGGGTTTATTTGTTAGGACATTTATGGTATGCGCTTAAAAGTATGGTTTGAGTTTCTAAGCTGTGGTCACTAGTGCAAATGCGAGTTTTTCCATCTGAGGGTACCTCTCTTCTACTCCTCTCAGTGCCCGCCTTATAAAATACACAGGCCTTTGTACCTTACCTTCTTCTCTAATAAGAGCTACACTGACTACCACTGAGGAGACGGTAAGGTATTGGAATAATTCTTCCCCCGGCATAGATGGGCTGAGCAACGACAGAGCGGAGAGATACACCTTTAACTCTTCAAATGTCTTTTGGCACTCGTTTGTCCATTCAAATGATCTTTTCAGTGTGCGGAAGAAAGGGAGGCATTTGTCCGTCGCTCTTGATACGAATCTGTTCAAGGCTGCTATCTTGCCGGTCAAACTTTGTACTTCCTTTACCGTCCTTGGAAGAGATAGTTTCATGATTGCCTTTACCTTCTCTGGGTTGACTTCAATGCCCCTTTGGGATACCATAAATCCTAAGAATTTTCTTGTAGTTACCCCGAACGCACACTTGCTCAAATTCAGCTTCATTTTGTACGATCATAGGTTATTGAAAGTCTCCTGGAGGAGATCATACGCTCGTTTTCCTGTCGGGAATTTTGTTCGTGGAGTTGATTCGTTCTTTCCTTCCTCACAAACCTCTGCAACCTTCCTTACCTAATGAGGGCTCCAATTTACTGTTTTAAGTCATAACAATCCGTCGTGTCATGGCCATGATCGCCATGAAAATGGCAGTATCTGTCTTTTAGCCTTTTATTCTGATCTCCCTTCAGCTTGCCAGGAAACGTCAGGGTTCCCTAATCTTTGATCTGCATCAACACTTGGTTGATTGGGGCTGTGAGAGGGGTGAAGTTCGTGAATCTTCTCGCGGGTGGTTTGGGTCGTCGATCTTCCCGTTGCTCTCCGGTTCTAGCCATTTTCCATCCCTTATCCGATCGTGTATCTTCTTGCCTTTCCCTTTTTCTAGGCTTTTCCTCTCGGGTCAGCAAGGCATCCTCTGCATTCATTCATGTACTTCGTTGCCCTGTAAAACACTTTGGACATAGTCTTTGGGTCATTCTTATACCGAGAAAACAGGAACTTACCGTTCCGCAGCCTATTTGTGAACACTACTACAAGTATCTTGTCATCCGCCTCGTCTATTAAGAGGGCTTCCTTGTTAAAGCGAGCTATGTATGATCTTAAAGTCTCATCTTCTTGTTGTCTAATGTTCATCAGACACGCGGTAGACTTCTTATGTTGGTGACTCCCGATAAAGTGTGATACGAACTGGGCGCCTAATTCCTTGAAAGTGCCGATGGAATTAGGCGTCAGCCTACTGTACCAATCCCTCGCAGGTCCTTTCAATGTGGTGGAAAAATCCCTACACATGATTTCATCTGGTACACCCTGAAGATGCATTAAAGTCTTAAAAGATTCCAAGTGATCCAATGGGTCCTTGGATCCGTCGTAATTCTCCACCTGAGGCATGAGAAATTTTGGGGGAAGAGGGCATGAACTTACGAGCGCTGTGAAAGGTGAATCAATTCTATGGACTAGGTCATCCAAGTCGCTGACGATTTGACCTCTGAGGGCGTTCATCATCACATCTATCCGTTCTCTCATCTCTTGCATCTCAGCTGCTATGTGAGGTGGTAGGGTGTCCGAGATGGATGGCTGGTTAGTGTCCTGCCTCTCCGGTCTACTCGGAGTGTTGCTACCCTTAGGCCTTTTCGGGTTCCTCCCATCTGCGTTTACACCTTCCTGGTCTTCCTTTGGTGCGTTTGGGTGTGCATTCCTTTACCGTAATTACTCTTCTAGATCATGATTCTACTTGGTTAGGTGCTCAACTGCCGCCGCAAGCGTTTGGACTTGCCTCTCCAAAGCTGTGACGTGCGGTTCGTCGCCTTAATTGTTGGTTGTTACCATCGATCGAGTGAGTACCATGCAACTTTTTGTCTCAGGGATAGAACAAAGGCTGATTACTCTCTAGTGCTGATGTTTCCCACAGACGACGCCAACTGATAATGCCGAAAAATCACCAATAAGCCGCAAGTACTCTCAAATCGAAACAACACCTACAAAACGAAAAGAGAATACCTAACAGAGAGCACCGGTGTGGTGCCGGCCAAAAACCCTCCGAAGGTCAAGTTAGAACTTTTCACAACCCAAGAGTCCCAGAGTTGAGTCAATAATGCGTACCTTGATTTATAAGGATTTTGGAGTATTTATAGTGATGTAGGGTTAGCATCCATGCCTTGACCATGGAGTCATTTCCTTCTAGAATTGGAACTCTTTCCTTTTGGATACCTTTTAGAGTTCTTTTTCTCATAGGAGTCCTTTGATCAAGGCTAAACGTGTGATGCAAGAATTCTTCTTATACACGTTCACATGGAGATCAAGCAAGGCCACATCAGCCCTAATTATATAGCATGAATCCTATTTAAGGTTTCTTGGAAACAATCCTAGAAGGATGACCACTGCATCATACTCGTCCGTCCACTGTGGATCCGTCCTCCTTGGCCACGTTAAATATGAACCCGTCATCCTTATGTCGTCACATCAACCATGTAGATCCGTCATGTTCATTTTTATTCCCCATCAGTTTTGTTTAATAATAGCAGAAACAGGGGTTTTATCATTAGCAATTTTGAAAGGTGAGGCTTTCACCTCAGTGATTTCTTTATCATTTGTACAAGTGATCAAAACAGTTTCAAGGGGTGGATGACTAGACCTAACAATGGTCTTGTCTTGTTTAACAACATTGGATTTTCTTATTACGTTCAAGTAACTAGTATGAACTTCATTTCTTGAAACATAATAATTCTCAAGATAATCAAAAAAAAAAAATGTTGTTTTAACAAATTCATTTTTTCTCTCCATTTCCTTTTGATTGTCTTTTTCAGACTAAGTAAAAGTACTTTGGTAAAGCAACCATATCAATTTCAAAATCTTTTATTTCAAAATCCATATCCATCAAATTTATCACTTTTAATTGATTGTAGTGAACAGGGGTTTCAAGAAGTGGAAAATCAAATCCAGAAGGAGTGTCAGGTTTTGCATCATCTTCATCCTTACTAGAGAGGAATTCAGTTTTAGTAGGAATCTTAGGGATATTCCATTTTCTAAAATTTGGGTACTCACTTTCTCCAACAGTGAGGTCTTCTTCGTTCACAATATCAGGAGGACAACTAGTCCTAGAACTAATAGAAGAGTTGGATCTCCACATCCTATCTATAGCTACCTTAGTTATAACACTCAATTATCATGTTTATATATATATATATATTTGTTTCCCCTTGAAATCAATACATCTGTAATCTAGTTTGATAAAATGGTTTTTTTTCTTGTAAATTTTTTAAATGCCTAAGGATGGGCATGGTGGTTAATTTTGTTGGAGTATTTGGGTTAAATTTTAAAATGTTTTTTTTTTTTTTGTTGCTAAACAACAAAATTATCATTCAACAAGCAAAACAATAGCTGTCAGCCTTACAAGCATCTGCCATTACTACAGGAAGACTATACATATTGAAACACCATGCTCTACAAAATCTAATTGCATACTTTGCAGCCACATGGGCAGCAGTATTGCAACATCTTCTAACCCAACTAAATTTACAGTTCAAAAAGAATTTACTGTGATCAAGAATATTACTAATAGTAGTAGCAATGGACCAATGAGGTTGCAGATCAGGTATGGTTAGGGGATCAAAACAAGACTTAGCATCTCCTTCGATGATGATATGCTGCCAATTTTCCTTTTTACGCTAGCTGGATTGCCCAATATATAGTTGTAGCTTCAGCTTGCATTGGTGAGCACCCTTCATGCCTTCTAGCCCAAACTTTAAGCACCTCTCCATATTTATTTCTAGCCACCACCGCCAAAGCAGTAGCATTTTTAGTCATAGCAGCATCCACATTGATTTTAGTCCATCCATCCTCTGGAGCTTCCCAACCATTTGCTTTCTTGTCCTTGGATATGGTCTCTTCCTTAGATAGTGTCTTAGCATATATTAAAGTTCCCTTCTTTATAAGTTGGGAGGCCTCCATAATGTCCATGTGGCCAGCATTGTGCAATACCTGATTCCTCATGAACTAAATTGCTTCTAGAGTGATCAACATTCTCAATTAGTCTAGCTCATTATCCTCTTTATTCCTTGCTGCTACCACCCCCAAAAAGCTATTAGGACTAACTATAAATTTGACAATATCCACATTAGGGGATACCGGTATGAAATCAGATCTCAATCCATCACAGCTAGCAAACCAAAGTGCCCTGGCAACATTGCACTTAAAAAAATAGATGGCAGAAATTTTCTATACTTTCACCACATAACACGCAGTTAGGATCTCTTTCACCAATCATCCGCACAATATTTTCTTTTGTAGGGATAGTATTTTTTCCTATCCTCCACAATGGCATTTTTGTTCTTTCTGGAGCTCTCAGCCTCCACAATTTCTGCCAAGGCACATCATATGGAGCATTGTTGGAGATTGATCATGGGATGCTTTATGGGCTGACTGAACAGAGAAATCACCCTTTTAGTCTAGAACCCAAATAAGCTTGTCTGGTCTTGGGCTTAATGGGATTTGGATCTGGATAATTGCTTGGACTGAGGTTGGGTCAAACAACTCTTGGAGAAGGTTGATTTTCCAACTATGACAACTTGCATCAATTATTTGTGATACCATTAAAGGGTTCTGGATGATGCTTTCATCTTTTGGTTTAGGTTTGAACCCTTGAACCTAAGGGATCCATGGATCTAACCAAGCATTCACAGATGTACCATCACCTATCAAGTAACAAGCCCCTTTTGCAATAAGCTTTTTAGCCCCTTCTATTGCTTTCCACATTGGTGAAGCCCTCTTGGGAGGATTTTTTTGAAGCCAATCATTTCTAACTTTGTACTTTGCCCTAAGTATTCTTATACATAAGCTATCTCTCTTTGTGGCAATCATCCAAGCAAGTTTGGCCAATAAGGCTTGATTTCTATCTTTGGCTTTTTTGAAACCAACCCTCCTTGGCACTTTGGTTGGCACAACTTATCCCAACCCTCCAAGCTACGAATCTCCCTTTAGCCTTTTTTGGCCTCCACCAAAATCTTCTGGTTGCTGCATCCAGCTTATCACAAATCTTATCAGGTATATTGACAGTAGACATGGAGTAAGTGGGAATGGCCTGAGCCACAGACTTTATGAGGGTGCTTCTTCCTACCCAAGATAAACATTTACTATGCCATCCCATCAGCCTTGCTTCAAGTCTGTCTTGCAGAAATTTAAAGTCCTTTGAAGGTGCTTTAGATACAAACAATGGAGCACCTAAATATATAGAGTCTTTCTTGATCCCTTTCATCTAAAGTATTTGTTTAATTTCTCTGCACTTTTTTTTCTGACATTTTTTGGAGAAAAATACACCAAATTTACTTCTATTTATACTTTGGCCTGACCAACTACAATATGTTTCAAGGCAATGATTTATGGTAGCAGCTTCTCTCCTACAAGCCTTAAAAAACAATACTATGTCAGTAGCATACATCACATGAGTAATGGCAGGCCCTCTGACGCTTGCTTTTACACCACTGATGTTATGGTGTCTAAACTCTTTCTCCAATAGCCTTGAGAGAATCTCTTGCCCCAATATAATGATATATGGGGATAATGGATCTCCTTGTCTCAACCCTCTTTCCGACTTAAAACTTTCTGACTTGCCACCATTTATCAACACCTCAAAAGACACTAATGTGATGCATTCCATGATCCAATTGATAAAGACCTTGTTAAAACCAAACTTGATCAACACCACTTTAATGAAACTCCAATTAACTCTATCATAGGCTTTTTGAAGATCTAGCTTAATTGCCATTAAACCCTCCTTCATTTTCCTTGCTTTAAAACTATGTAACATCTCTTGCACAATAACCTGGTTCTCAGCGATCCATCTGTTATGAATAAAATCTGACTGACAAGGGGATATAAGCTTATGTAAAACTGTCCTCAACTTTTAAAATGTTATTGTGTTATTTGGGCTATATTTTATTTCAATATAAGGCAAAGAATTATATTGAGGGCAAGAAAAAAAAAATCTTAATCAAGGGAGGCTAGGAAGAATTTTGCGGGCCAAACCCTAGAATTTCATACATTTTTCAAATTTGGGGGGTAATCTAATAATAGCTCTATCCCTGTTTTTATGGATAGTAATAATTTCATAATTTTCTAATTTGTGTAATTTTATTAATGAGTTATATGACTTATTTTAATGATACACACACACACACACACACACACACACACACACACACACACACACACACACACATACATATATATATATATATATGTAATGGTTTGAAAAAGATAGCTTAATAAACAAAACTTTATTTTTGTTAATATCCTAGTCTTGCTTATAAACATAAAAATGTTCAAGGTATAAAGACTTTGTTAATATCCTAGTCTTGCTTATAGACATAAAAATGTTCAAGGTAAAAACACTTTTGAGGGATAAACTAAACGTGAGTCATCAAAATCATCGGATAATATGATGATGCTTGTTGTTTAAATAAAATCGATGGAAATGCCTGTTAGTTTCACAATAAATATATATATATATATATATATATATATATATATATATATATATATAAACATACTTTGATTAATTTGATTGATAATCAATTGTCTCTTGTTAAACATATGCTGCCCAAATGGTACACTAAAGTCAAAATTGTTGTTGCTCATGATTATGCTTTTAATGTTGTTGCTATGATTGATTCTGGTGCTGATGTTAATTGTATTCAAGAAGGACGTCCTGTGCAGGTGCTTTCCCCTTATCCCTCTTCTCTGCCGAAGAAATCATAATATTCCACTTAGTAGTGGTAGTATTAAATCTTACTTTGTCCTGCCAAGTAAGGGAGAGGATGTTAAGCCAATTGGCTATAGTTAATAGTATAATAGAATATTTTTTAGAAAAGTGTAAGTAAACAGTTTTAATGAAATTCTTTTGAAAAGTATGCTTCAAAAGCCAAAGTTCAATAAGAATATGTAATAGTTGTGTCGAACAATAAATGTTAGGATGACCATGATTATGTTTGGGAATATTGTGGAAAGGGTGTTGGAGAATATTATTGTAGGAGGATATCATGCTACGGAGGATTTTGGACCAAAGCAAAGACTTGGTCAAATGTCACTATTACCCCTCACGGGTCCTGATGTGAATAGTAAAATGTCACTATTTACTTTGCACTGTTTACTACTTTATTTCACTTATATAAGGGGGTTGTCCCTTATTGTAAAACTCAGAATCTTTTTCTAGGATTTCCCTTAGAACTCTCTCTAGGACTTCCTTAGATCAAGATATCTCACTGATTACACAAAGCTTGTAACTAGGAACCAGGACTAGCTTTCAAGCCTTGTACTGTATACCCAACCTGTTGATCACTGTAATCTTGTTGCTACTACTACTGTAAGTACTTTGATGTATATTCAATAAAAAATTGTTGTTTTCAATACTTTGAATTATTTTGATATACAACTGCTTGGCTGGTTCTACCGCCTTACTTTCAATTATTATTTACTTTGACAGAGGTGACATATTCCAGTGGTGATATCATATTAACTTTACAGGAAGTATTGAACACAGACTTGCAATTCCATAATGGAATCTATAGTGAATTACCAGATTCCATTAAATTCATTCTAGACAATCTTCAAGCTGCCTATTCTTCAGACCACCACAAACTATTCAACAAAACCATGAGGGCACTTGAAATTCACCTTGTTAACCTTGCTACCCAAATTATTGACCCTACTATTGAAAATGCAACCTTTGCCGATCAACTTTTTAATTGCCTTGTTTATGCTCAAAACCATCATGATGAATCAAACTTGATTAGTCAACTCTTTGGCAAAGAGGAAATCCATTCAATAGATAGAAAGACTATAATGGGTACTGATTTTGCTAGATTAAGTCTAAAATATCAATCTTTGCTTAAAAGTGTTGTTGCCAACTTGCCTCCAGAAGTACAAACTTGTATTTTTGAGAGCAAGGCTATGACTAAAGATCTTGATCTTTGGTTAAAACATTTCAAAACTCTTGTCTCAATTGCTGCTACCATTGTTGAACCTGATGGCCACAACAAAGGCTACCTGAAAAAGAAATGGGGAAAATACTTTGGGAGCAGTCTCAGAGTACATGAAAAAACCCATCCTTTCCCTGGTCTTTTGATTAATTATAAAGATGGTTCTAATGATGATCCTTTTTGGCTTTCTCAAATGTTTGAATTTGGTTTTGTCAGACTCATCAAATTAACGAGTCATGATCAAATTAACCAGTTCCCTGATATTATCCAAAAGGCTGTTGCAGATGTTGCAGCAACCCCTTATGTTTCAATCCGATGTTGGAGTAATTTGCCCAAATGGGAAAAAAATAATTGGATGAATGTTCAACCTTCCAAGCATCTTGTTCTTATTAATGGATATACTCACCAACGCCAATGGTATGAAGGAAATGCTTATGTTTCCCATAAACATCCCTATGCTCTTGCTGAATGTTGGAGAAGTTATTTTAATAATCGAATTCTTGATGTCTCTGAAGAATTATGGAAAGACTACCATTTCTTTGGTTGTACAGATAGAATTTTAGTATACCAATTTTTTGTAAAAGACGTGGGATTGGATTTTCTAACAAATCTTTTAATTTCTTGTAAACTTATGCTATCATCAAAAGCATTTTTGGAAGATTTTGAAGATAATGAGTCAGAATTTGTGTCATCATCAGAAACAATATCTTTCTCATTTCTTGAAATAGCACAAGCAGCACTTCTGGAAGTAGAAGTTTGCTCGGTTTTAACTTT
The DNA here is from genome assembly GCA_020976635.1 of Castanea crenata. Lineage (NCBI taxonomy): Eukaryota > Viridiplantae > Streptophyta > Magnoliopsida > Fagales > Fagaceae > Castanea > Castanea crenata. Next base: position 32,111 of record JAGHPS010000394.1, on the reverse strand, counting down.
TAAATCAGCAAGCATTTTTTCAATCTTTTCAACAGTTGATCCTTGGGAATTAACTAAATCAAAAGTCTTATTCTGAGAAGTTTTAAAATCAATATTTTTTCTTTGACTGGGTAAATCAATCAAAGGTTTCTCAGGTTTTGAAATAGAAGGTTTTTCATCAATTTTTTCTTCAATACGGTCAAGCTGTTGACCAATAATATGCAAAAATTCATTAGTAAAATTGTTTTGTTCAATAATGGCAGAAACAGGAGTTTTATCATCAGCAATTTTGAAAGGAGAGGCTTTCACCTCAGTGCTTTCTTTATCACTTTTGCAAGTAATCAAAACAGTTTCAAGGGGTGGATGACTGGATTTAACAACAGTTTTATCATGTTTAACAAAAGCAGATTTTTTTATTACGTTCAAGTAATTGGTATGAACCTCATTTCTTGAAACATAATAATTCTCAAGCTAATCAAAAAACAAAATATGTTTTTTTAACAAATTCATTTTTTCTCTCCATTTCCTTTTGATTCTGTCTTTCTCAGATTGAGCAAAAGTACTTTGGTAATACTTTCTTTTATCACGGTTTGCTTTAGAAAAGAATTCATTACTTAAAGCAACCATATCAATTTGAAAAGTAGGGGTTTCAACAACCATATCCATCAAATTTATCACACGCAAATGTTTAAAAGGAGGAGGAGTTTCAATAGGTGGAAAATCAGATCCAGAAGGAGCTTCAGATTTTGCATCTTCTTCTTCTTCATGATCATGTTCTGGGAGAAAATCAGGTTTAGTTGAATAATAAGTATTGCTAACTTGGGAATTGTTGCTAGCAACTCCTTTTAGCTTTATATATATATATATATATATATATATATTATGAGCTATTTCACATTCATTTTCTTTTAACCAGATGGCTTCAGGTGATGTAGAATTATTCTTTAGTGATTTTATTTAAGAAATCAATGATAAAGCGACGGCTTATATATATATATGCAACTTATCATGCCATAGAAGATTCATGCTCTGCTAATCTGATTCACAACTAAACAACCTTGAAACTCGAACTATATGCATAGATCCAAGTACAAAACATGAAATTGTGAATATGGCAGGTAGAGTTGAATCCTTAACAGGTGTCAAATTATTGCAACGTGTTTACGTCTAATGCACAAATACACCCAACCTAATTCTTGTCACGTGTCAAATTATTGGAAAGTCACTTATCATTCTCGTTTCATTTTCAAACTTGGGAGATCAAGGAGGAAAGTGGACACAAATATCTTGGGTACGCACATATTCTGAATTCATTTCAAACTTTATGGCATGTTTGGGAGTTTAGAGAGGGAGGAGAGTAGAGGGGAGTAGAGGGGAGGGGAGTAGTGGGGAGGAGAGTAGAGGAGAATGATTCCTCTCCACCTTGTTTGGATGTTTTTATAATTAGTAAGGGGGAAGAGAGTAATTAGCCCTTCCCCTTGTTTGGATGTTTTAAAAATTAGAATGGAGAGGAGAGGAAATGATGAAATATTTTTAAATAGACAAATTTACCCCTATTTAAAAATGGACTTGCAATATTGGTCCATGATTAATTTGTTAAATTAAATAATTATGACTATAGCATGCAATATTTTTTTTTGATAATTTTTTTTTATTTGAATTAAATAATCAACATTGGTCTATGATTAAATATTTTTTCTCCTTTTTTATTGTACTAAAAAAACCCTCCTAAATTGATAATAATTAAAATAAGAAAAAAATGTTTGGTTTTTTTTTTTTACTGAAAAAAATCAACAAAATATTGAATTTTGAGTATTTCTTTCATTTATTATTATTTTTTTTTTTTTTTTTTTGCTTAGTATGTGAATTTAATTTTTTGAGGATTCGGAGAAGAATTGAGACCAAAATAACAAAAATGTTACGGAGAAAGTGAAGGCTGAGGTCTGAGAAGGCTGTCATCTGTTTTAATAAATATTATTATTTTTAATATTTTTTTCTATTGAAGTCATCTGTTTGCTCTGAGAAGGCTGGAGTTTCTGAGGTTGAATGATCATTTTGATCCACTGAAGAGAGTGAAGGCTGATAACCCAAATCATAATCATCAGAATTAGACAGTGTATCCATTTGAGCTTTTTACAACTTATGGTCTAATTACTCAAACCTGCACTGCACACAATCATGAAAGTGTCACAAATTGGGTTGGTGGGCTCTAAATTTCATCAAAAAGAAATAGCAATTTGATGGGACTCTGATTAAAAAGATGGTCCCGGGAATGGCCTGGGAATTGTACAGCTTATAGAGTTAAAAAAGTATGAATCTTTTTTTTTTTCTTTCTTTCTTGGAACAAAAAGCAAAAGAGGTTTATGAGCTGTTGTTATTGTTGTCAGAAAATGGAAAATAATTCACTGAATATATTCACTAAAAGCTTTAACATAACCATCAGTAACAATTCTTTCCCTAAACTCCAAAGTAACAGTACTTGTACAATCAAAACCAACAAAACACTATAAAAACCCAAGAACCAGAACCAACCCAACAACACAATAAAGCATATAAGGTACTTTAACAGTTAAAACAACACACAACACCAACAATAGTAAGGTCATAAAGTAAAACCCTCTAAAAGAACAACAATAACAGTATAAACCCAATAAGCATAACCAACAGCATTTTCTATTCCCATTTTCCAATAATCCAAGAGCAGATAAACACACAAACAATTCATATTTCATCAAATACCATTAACTTTAACACATAACTGTCTTAGAACATTTACTTGTCTAACTGTTAGAGAAATTTAAGAATCAGACATCATTGTGAACAATAGCTCCTTGCGCTTCTCCATTGGATAGCCAATGAAAGCTCTCAACATATCTGGATTCTTAATAAGATAGAGATAAGCCCTTGTTTGCAATCTAGAATCAATTTCTATCTCATCCAAGAGATGAAACACTTCTTGCTCAGGAATGGGAAGACGTGCCATGCTCCTCTCAAAAATTAAATTTCCATCTCTCATTGCTGAAGCAACATTCTGAATTGCTCCCATAATTTGGTCCATGTCCTCATTTTTTGATGTTTTTCTCTTTTTGGCTTTTGAGGAGGCTTCACCCACATTATTATCACCCACATTATCACAGCTCTCCAAAGTAACTTCATTTTGAGCAACTAAATGATCAATATCTTCAATGTTCTCCATAGAGCCCTCTCCGATTGAAGTAGCCCACCGTTGCCTCATCTCCGATGCAGTTTCAGCTTGTTCCCCAGTTGCTCTATCTTTTCCATAAAGCTCAACCAATTTGTCGTAGTTTGGAATTGGTTTGTTCTTAAGCTCTTTTGCTTTAGGTTTAGCCTATTAAAAAATGAAAACAAAATATAAAACAATAACTTCAAAAATTAGTTAAGATATTAAAAAGTTAAAGAGGAAATAGAAATTTATAAAACTTAATCTTGCATAGATTCTTTTTTCTAATGAATAAAACAATCAGCGTTCAAATAGCTTTTAGAATAAACAAAGCTCAGATCTCAGACACAGTAACAAACTCAGAAGAATGTTTTGAACCAAAGGTCATACACCATATAATAATAACCTAATGACTAACACTATTCACCATGAAATTCACGTCACATCATATTCATTTACAATTGCTACAACATCATTGCAAGCTTTCAGCGCATAACAAACAGCATGATCATCCATCAAAGGAAAAACTTTTGAGCAAAACTCAATTGCAAATTCATTTACAACTGACAAATCTTCTCTTCAAGGGAAGATCTGAATTCCAGTTTTCAAGCCAGTGCAAACTTAACAGAACTATATTTTGTATGACAGAGGCAGAGCTCAATATGTGGTTGGAGGGTGCACCATGGTCCCCTCAAAATATATATATATATATATATATATATATATATATATATATATATATATGTATGTATGTATGTATGTATGTATGTATTCTTCTTTCTAATGAAACAATATGAACTCCTAGAGTATAAGTGACAAACCTGGATTAGACTTTCCCAAACTTCCGGTTCAGCACTCCACATTTTGGTGATTGGACTCCAAGCAAAACCACTCAATCCATTCTTAAACACATCATAGCAGTCTGACCAATTAGACTTGATGGTTTTAATGCGATTTTTCACCTTTTGCTTGTCTATTGGTTTTTCAAATTTTTCTTGCAATTCCTTCACAATATTGTCATAGGCATGTGTGGTGAAGACTGAACCATTTCTATTACCTAGATGATGTTGATGTAAGAGCGCATCAATAAGCGCATCATCCATAACAGCGGTCCAATATTCTCTATCTTTCTTACCCACATCATCAATAGCCCTTTTTCCTGACATATTTGAACCTATAAAAAATATTGACAGAGATCTATAATTGCAAAAATGTCAATATATATTAAACAAATATGTCAATATATATTCATTTTCTTTGTTTGTTTACCAAGAAAATGAATGAAAAAAATATCGCGCTTATGTGGAAGCTTTAAAGAAGTCATACTTTGAGAAACATGCTTAATCATAAGCACAAAATTGATTGAATTAGATAAAAATAATAATGTAATCTAGTTCTAGTGTAAAAGGCAAAAGAAAGCTGTGCTCCAATACCCTCAAATTATAACAACAAAACAGCAAATGAAAAGTTACAAGACTACATGAAACTCTGATTCACTGGATCAAAGGAAGCAACTAAACCCAACAGATTTTTGCATGTATATTTATAAACAAAAACAACAATCAAATGGACATAATGGGGTATTTCCAGCACCAGACTTATTGATGCCCAATTCCTCTTTTGTGTAAACAGTAAACGACATAGCAAATCTAGTTTTTTAACGCTTAAACTTGAATTGTGCGATGAACACTTCAAATGAACTACTACAAGAAAGAAGACCAATTTGATGGTTTAATCTGGGAAGAAGAAACAGTTACCCTTCCTAAGTGGATTACAGGTGTATAACAGAAGAATCAGAACATGACACTCCTGTATAGATCTTGAAGAGCACTGACTGCACCATGTAAGCAAATGAGAGCGCAGCACAGCAAAGCAATATTTGAACTCAGAACAAATATAGAGAGAAGCAACAACATTCTCAAGTCACAACTTATGTAGGTAACACAACATTGATACAATCACTGTACTCTCACAAGAAGAATCACATTCTCAAGTCACAATCCAAACTCATTCAATAGTTTATCCCAAGCGAATTAAATGTATCAAATACAAAATGACAAGTCCATAAAAAGAAAATTAAACAATTCTAATGAGAATCAGCCCCTTAAAACAAAGACATAGTTCTAAATCCACTAAACGCATTTGTCTACAATTATTAAATTTAGAATAACATCAAGTTGGGTTGGATGTATAATCCCTCCACATATCAGTTGCTATTGAGTTTCTTAAAATCTCTCCTTGGGCAGCATCATCATTATTTCTCTCTCTTTGCGCACCAGGCTGTTCATGGGGTTCAGGATTGTTGAAAATTTCTTCGTCCACCTCATGAAGAATTCTATGATCCGGATCTACCCCAATTAAGTAATTGTGCAAAATGCAACATGCTAAAATTATTTTTTTCTGGGTTGGAACTCCGTAAGACGGCTCATTTGAGCTTGCTATTATAGGAAACCTTTTCTTCAAGACTCCAAATGCTCTTTCAATTGCATTGCGTAAGGATGCATGTCTAAGGTTGAATAACTCTTTAGGATTTTGTGGTGGATTTCTTGAATACTCTTTTAAGTGATAACGAACTCCTCTATAAGGTGCAAGAAGTGTGCTCCTCAACATGAATCCAACATCAACAAGGTAATATTTACCTATAGGAATAACATGCATCATTATATTGTTATACACTAATGGCTAAATTTTTTTTCTAACAAAATTACCTTGGGGGACTTTTAGCTTATCACGTCTACTTAATGCATTTTTTAAAATTCTTGAGTCTGACGCAGTTCCTTCCCATCCAGGCAAAACATATGTAAATTTTAAATCAAATGTACATGCCGCTAGCACATTTTGTGTCGGGTAGTCCTTTCTACCACGATATCTTGCTGCATCTTCAATAGGAACTTTTGCTCGAATGTGTGTTCCATCAATTGCCCCAATGCAATCCTGACATGGGAAGAACTAAAACTGTTGAGTACTTACTTCTATATATTAAAATCTTTATATATACCACAATTAAGCTATTAGAGTATAATAATGTTTTTTTTTTACCTTAAAATATGGGAAGAACCTAGAACTGTTGAGTATTTCTACTGAAGTTTGAGATCCATCAGGTTGTTTCAGAAACTTCTCTTCTAGTTGTATCACAGATCTTAATACTTCATGGAAATGACGGTTTATAGTCTCATTAGAGCGACGGAAAAAAAAAGATATTTCCCGATGCTTTACACCATGTGATAATATGTAAAGAAATTTGGCAACTTGTTCTTCAATCGTTGCTCGTTGTGTTGGTTGGAGGCCACCTTCTTTACGTAGCATGTCACACAAATCTAAAAAAGCTCCAGGCCCCATGCGTATAATATCACGACACTTTTTATTTTCAATTATCTCTCTCATTAGTTCATCGCGAACGCTTCGTCTTTCTAAACTCAAACTACTAATTGAGTATGTTACTTGTCTCCTTTGAGGCCTCCTTCGAAGTATTAACCAATAGACAACAAGACAAACTACATAAGCAACTGCCATTCGACGTCTCCATTCCCAATCCCATAATACACGTCTCCTTTTATTCTCTTGTCTATCCATCTAATTAAATTATCCCATGACAGCAAAGCTATTACAATCCATGATATGCATAAATACACTAAGCATGAAAAAAAAAAAGTTAATAGACCTAACTCTATACTCCTAGATAAAACTTGTAATGCATTAAAGCGTGGACAGCATAATAAACAGAGTCCAATCAAATAATGATAGTAGTAATAGATGACAAATCAGAAGCAAGCAAAGCAGAAAATGGCGGTGTCAATGAGGCAGAGCACAAAGTAGAAGTAGAGTTTCAACAAATCTAAGAACACAAATACAAAGAGGCATATATAACGACAAAAACTAAAAACTAAAAAAACAAGAAGAAACAGACATCACTAAAACCAAAGAAAATTAGTAAAGTGCAGAGCTTTGAGTTAAATTCTAAAATATAAAAAATAAAAGTTCATAGTTAAATTCTAATTATTTCGTTGAACGTGCCTTGACTGACTTTACAACTTGACTTTAGATTGTAAAGTAATGGGATGGAATGCCTTGACTGACTTCTCTGCTTGATCTTATATTGGAGCTCTGCACTTTACTAATTTCCTTCATACAGAAGTTACAAGTAGCTATTCCTATCCGCCTATCCCATTTCTTAAATTCTCTGAACCCAAATCAGAAACCCATTCACAAAAAACAAGAAATTACCCAATAAAAATCACAAACACAAACCAATAATAAAAAATCTGACCATAAAATCAAACTTACACAGAATAAACAATCACAAAGCCTAGGTTTAACCATAGTTCATCCATATATCACGAATTAAAAGGACTGCAAGTGTTTAGATAAAAATAAACAAGAAACACAGATCCATATATAGCTACAATATACAAATTTATGCAAGTTCACAATCTAGATTCACTCAAGCACTTTATCAAACACATTATGAGCAATATTTTGAAACTTTACAATTTAAGAAAAAAAGCCCTCAGATCCGAAACCCACCCACAAATAACATGTTATTACCCCATAAAATCACAACTAATAAGAAATTATTCAATAAATTCACAATTTTAAGAACATGGTTATTTGATCCAACTCAAAAGAAACCCATGAATCAGAAATTAAAACAGAGTTTACCTTTGTGAGAGAATGCTAGGCGTGAGAGAGAAGAGTGAAAGACAGTCCAAGAGTGAAGAAGTTGTGACAGAGAGAGCCAACGTGAGAGAGAGAGCCAACGTGAGCTGAGAGAGCTTGATGAGAGAAATTTGTGGGAAAGAGCTGAGAGAGCTGAGAGAGCTTGAGCGTACAGATTAGGTCATTTACTTTATTATAATAAGGGACAACATTGTAATTTTATAAATATAACAAGGGCAAATTAGGGTATTTACTTTATTAATAATTTTATGTGTTTACTCTCCTTCCAAATCCCTCCAATTTGGGGGAATTAAAAATGAGGGGTTTGGAGGTAGTTGAAACCCCTCCAAATCCCTCCAAACCCCTCCCCTTCCTTTCTTAAAAAACTCCCAAACAAGATAATTAAACTACTCCCCTTCCCTCTACTCTACTCCCCCTTCTTTTTTTAACATCCAAACAGGCCATTAAAGTAAGGAAGACACAATTTCTTTTTATCTTTTCTTTCTCTCCCGTATATTCTCTATCATGAAATCTCATTTTTCTTCTTTTCTTTCCCTACATCATCTTTCTGTCCATTTTTCTTTTGGATAAGAGCTATTATACACTCTGTTACACACTTTTTTTAAAATAATCAAGACATGATTTCAGCTCACGATTTCAGTTCAAAAAAATGTGTAACAACTTGAAATTGTAACTTCAACTCACGATTTTAATTTTTAAAAAGTGTGTAATGAATGCTGCCCTAACATTTTCTAGTCTCTTCTTCTATTTGCATGTCTTTGTACATTATGGTATTGTTAATATGCTGAGGTGGTTGTAGTCATACCTTGACAGGGTAGGTGGAGTTATTAAGGTGAATAACAACTTTTTTGTGTCACAAATTCATAATTTTTTTAACAACTCTAACATTGTCAACTGTGAGTGACAATTTATCACTTTCACATTCACCTGCCAATTTTTTTTCTCTACTCACAAGCAACTACATTAAAATTGTAGAAAAAGTTATGTCTACTAGACTTTCTTAAATAGGTGGGATAAGTAGTGAATCCACTTGAAAACGCTAAATTCTGATCCTAGTTGAGAGCTTCTCATAAATTATTTTGGCACGAAACTATAGCAAGGCTGTGCATTTCATGGGCCATCGCCTGGTATAATTTAATTTTGCTGGCCTTTCTAGTCAATTTGGGCTTAAAACAAGCTTCTAAGACAATGTCTTCTATGAGGTTTCTTCCTTCTTAAGACAACCTTATCCTACAAACCCTGCCCCCATAATTAATTGAATCCTAAGCCTTCACTTTTGAACGAAACAAAACTACCATTAAGTCCCAAGATTTTCAGTCTTCAGTGGATATATGGTAATGGTATATTGATATTTTATTTTATTTTATGACTTGTCGGGGAGGTTTTTGCGACAAATGCCAAAGATGTGATATTAGCCCAAATCTCCCCTTGGGTTCTTTAGAAGTGTTTATTTGTGGAGAATCAAGTCCAAAATTCACAATATATAGAAAACAAAGGCTAATGGTGCTTTGACAAGAGAGAATCAAAATGCTAATAACAAAAGTGCAGAAAAAGCATAAAAATATAACAAGTCTGAAACTTCGACCTACAGTCACCGAGAAGCGGGAATTGAGAGAGGTTGTGAGGAAGAGAGGGAAAGTTCTCCTGTACCCATATTTCCACCCTTAAGGTTTAGAATTGTAAGAATGTTTCCTGGCTCAGTAGGTTTTGGCTCTCAAGTACCAGCTCTATGGGGAAAACGTGGTTCAACGGGTCTGAAATTTCAACCCACAGCACCGAAAAGAGGAAATTGAGAGAGGTTGTAAAGAAGAGAGGGAAGGTTCCCCTATACCCATATTTCCACCCCTAAGGTTCAGAATTGTGAGAATTTTGACTAGCTGAATAGGCTTTTGCTCTGAAGTTTCAAGTCTATAGGTAGAACGTGATTGGTCTTGTTTTGAACTGAAGAGAGAGTTTTATATAGAATTTAGGGTGTTGCTAATGACTAGTTTTTGAGTAGTGGAAAAGGCTTTTATCCCCTATGATACTAATTTGGTGTTTTGGTTTGGGTTGCTTTTGTTTAGGGAAGAGTTTGGTATGTTTTTAGCATGATTTTGGAAATAAAGTGGCTGTCTCCATTAGCTATTCCTTCCTTGTCATTGTAGGCTATTGACAGCTGCATTTGGCTACAATAGGCTAGCTAATTAGTTTAAGGTCAGCTGTGTTTTTTGGGTGGAAAAGAAAATATGGTAGCAAAATTAGGTTAGGGCAAAAACTTTGGGTCACAGTCACCCAGAGCATAAAAGTTATTTTGGGGTGGAAATTTTGGATACAAGACCTCTTCCATGAGCTTAAGATGCTACCAGTGTCCCTTGCCCACTTGGTAGTACGTATGGGTTGGGCTCATGCAAAAGGTCTAAAAGGAACCAACCCATACCCTCCAGACCACACTTCCTCAATTTCCCCCATAAGTCACATGGGCTTAGGTCATGCTTAAAAGAATAAAATATAATATAATACATGAATTGAGCCCACAAGGAAGTTGGGCTTGGTTGAACGGGCTTGTAGAAAATGTATCGCGAAAATGAGTATCAACATGACTCAACTAACATTTCTTGAATTTCCAAATATCAGATTCAGTGTGGTCACTAAATTAGATCTTGCGAAAATTTCGCTAGGCCAGATAAGAGCCTGCAAATGCTTGAGGTATTGACTAACTATTTCAATAAGCCACGCTCCAACCAGCTGAAATTAGGTCCGCTACTTTACAGTCACAAGACAAATTTGGTCATGTCCAAACTTGGTTAGTTACGTCTAAAGGAAAAAAATAATTTAGAACAAATAGTAACTTCCTAATATTAGGGAGCTAGAAATTTTGGGCAAGAGAATGCCTCATCCTCATGACACATTGATGTTCAAAGGACAATACACCTATAACATTGCCAACACTGCTTTTTTATTTATCAATAACAGATTACAAATTACAACCATTGAGTCCAATTTTCTTCTTTCAAAATGAGTGTAGCCATGGTTAATAGCTCCACGATAATGGGATTCATCCAAGACACAAAGAAGTTCAACAATTGCATCAATGAATGTTTTGAGATGCTAGATATTGATGGTAATGGTATGCTTTCAAGAGAATTGCTTTATGGGGGTCTTCATAAGCTTTTGTCATTAGGAAACAATACGAACCAAGAGGAAGAGATCAATAATCTCTATGAAGTAATATTCAAGAGGTTTGATAAGGATGAAAAAGGTTTCATTGATCGAATGGAATTTGAGTCTCTTATTAGGGAGCTCATGCTAGCCATGGCTCGTGGAATTGGTGATTTGCCAGTTTTAGTGGCTCTTGAGGAACACAGTCTGCTTATGAAGGCCGTTCAACATGAAGTGGCAAGCTTGAAGGAAGGTAGTCGAAAGAATAAAAGAAAGAGAGAAAAGAATGTGCTTCGTGATATATGCCTTTGTTGTCACAAATTGGAAACTAGCTAGCAACAAAAAACTTAATAGCAATTTCGGGTATTTTATTTATTTATTAATTTTGCTCCTAATAGAAACGTAATAGCAATTAGTTTTGTAAGTTTTAAATATTTATGAGCTAATTTTTTTTTTTTTTTTGAGGGGAAATTTATGTGCTAAGTTGATACACTACACAACTTAATGCATCAACATCTTTACAATTATTGTATTTACAGTTTACACGTATCTCTAGTTTCGTGAATTTACTCCTTAGTTTTTTTTTTTTTTTTTTTTAAACTCTATTTTGATTAATCCCATGCCCTCACTAGTGATCGACAAAATAATAATGAAGAAGGTTATACTTCTACATAAACGAATTATGAGTTAAGGCTCTTGAATTATAAGCAAGGCATCACACAGTCAACGACGTTCTCGGTCTCAACTCTCAGGGGAGTATATGATCTGTGACAATATCTGATACTAAATTATAGCATAAAAACCAACGTAAAGATTTTTAGTTTACACCCCCAATGTTTATTATGCAACCAAATTTTTAATTAAGCAATAATTTATCTAGCCAAGAGCCTTGTAGCCAATTTGGATTTCTGATGTTCCAATGGATATGTCTAGGAGTTTAAATCTCTCATCCCCAACTATAGAATTATATTTAAAAAATTATTGATTTATCTCAATTAAGTGATCCACAGTCCACACAAATAATTATTATTTACTACAATTTAGCGTATGGCAAATCATCAAACAAGAAATATAAAAACTATAACATAGGAAAATTTGGTAACGCAGTGAAAAAAACATTTAAACGACTCCAGGGACACAAATAGTCCAATAGATAATCTACTATGAAGGAACAATTGCAAATAATCAGGACTCAAAACCTTTACTATTTCTAACAATGTCACTTGAGCAAGTGTTGAGCAAACATTTTGTTTGACTTATATGATCGCTTGAGCAAGTCCTTAATTCACTCAAGTTAAACTTTTGAAACTTGGGATCTTCGTGTAACTTATGACTCAAAACTTTCAACAATATTTCAAACATACCCATTTTCACATACAATTTCACAACTCACTAACTTGTACGAATGTAAGTGGTCAACAAAAAGTGATGGGTCTATATAGTAAGTGTGAGAAAGTCTAAGGACACAATAAAATATCACAACATTTTCACAACCAGAGATGGTGCCACATTCATTATAGGGGGCTTCATTTAAATCCCTTGAGTTGGTAAAAAAATAATTATATATAATTTGAAAGAGATATGACTCATAGGACTAATATCATGCAACGATTTCAAAATATAAAACCTTGTAGAGATAATTGTAGAACTTCATGTATTCAAGTAACTCTTTTTGCTATGTCGATATATTCAAGTTCTCTTTTGTTTTAGATTTTGTATAATTTATGTTTCTTATTAAATCTCTTAAAAAAATCTTGAAGCGGCCACTATTCACTACCCCTTTGTTTTTAGTTGAGGCAAGTCTGAGTGTAATATTTTATTATTTTATTTCAATCTATGATGAGTTGACACCTTAGTTTTTGTGAAAAATGTTGCGATTGTAAAACATCTACTATAATTAGCGAGTAGAAATTTCCAACACTCACAATTGCAAAAATTAATAAGTTGTGAAAGTGGGTGTGCACTAGATTTAATCCAAAGTTTACCTAACTAATTTGTAATGATTATCACACTTTTTTGGCACAATAATATGCAACACAAAACCAGTCCTCTCAAATATAATTATGGAAAATGGTTATTGTTACGTTTTAGACCCCTATAAACCATAATATGTTTAACCTAATTTATTATCCAAGTTGTTTCTTAGGTTAATTATTTAGATCTAGGTTAAACTTTCATCACATATAACATACACAATGAAAAAGTAAATAATACAAGATGTGATGACCCAGAAAAACCAATGAAACAACTTTTTCCAAGGTAAAATACCTAGAGGGAATTATCCCAAGAGAACAATCCACTATATCGAATTGAGATTTACAATAAAAAATACTAGTTTGTAGTAAGTCTAACACAGTTACCAAATTGGGCTCTAAACTCCTCAGACTTCTTTTATTTGGATTTGCTCTCACATGAACCTCCAATTTATGTCTTGATCAAGGAAGTCAATACCGTACCGGAGGCTGTACCGGTTTGGCCACCGGTACGGTATATTTCGGATACCGGTTAATACCGGTGTACCGTTTCGGGTTTACCGCTATTTTATATATTTAATATATATATATATACACACACACACACATACACACAAAATCTCTATTTACCATAAAACATTACCTCAAAAATCCATGTTTACAATAAAACATTACTTCAATTGTTCATTGCATACAAACTTACAAAGAAAAAAAAAAAACACAATATAAAAAACAAAAAACTTAATTTTTCATTGCTTACAAAGAAAATAAATAATAAAAATAATTAAGTTAACACAAATTTAATACAAATTACATAAGATCATTTACTCCCATCCATCAAAAGGATCTACATCAAGACCATAATATACATGAGTATTAGCATTTGTCAACACAACATCATCATCACCATCATCCTCATCAAGAACAACAACATCATCATCATCATTATCATTATCTACCAAATTCATTGTTGCTAATGGCTCTTCAATGCTAGCCCAATTCACATCTTCCTCAGTTAGTAACAAAAATTCAGAATCTTCAACTACCCAATCATCCATCAAATCAATATTATCAAGGCTTATTGGATCCAAGTAATCCTTTGTCCTTCTAATGTTCCTACCAAAATCAATATCATACATTAATGACATTTTCTAATCATTCAAAATAAAATTTAAATATATTTAAAAACATACCTTTCTCGTAACAATAAATTATAACGAACAAATACTAAGTCATTCAAACGTTTATGCTCAAGCCTATTTCTCCTCTTGGAATGGATAAATTCAAATGTGCTCCAAGCTCTTTCACAACCAGTTGCACTACAACACTGACTTAGCACTCGAATTGCAAACTTTTGTAATTCTGAAGTGTCATTTCCAAATTGCTCCCACCAAGCAACTTCCAAAAATAAAAGAAAGTATTAATTTAGTACAAAGAAAATTCCAAACTTTCAAATGAAATATATATATATATATATATAGTATACCTGGATTTAGTTTTTCACGTTGACGGATTGCCATAGGCATTCCAAAGTCACCTAAAGCCTTTTTGTATGCTTCAATTTGAGAACTAAGAGTATCTTGCTCATCAGGATCACGAACCAACCTTGTAATGGTACTAAGTAGGCCTTTTGTAATTTCTTTTTGCTTCTTAAACGAAGGCCTAAAGAAAATTCCAGGGTTAAGATAACAACCTGCTGCATGTAATGGACTATGGAGTTGTTTATCCCACCTAGCATCAATGACACTAGTAAATGGTATATATGCAGAAACTTTATTCTTCAACCTTGCTTTTATATTCTCCTTTGCTTTATCCATTGCCTCATACAAGTATCCCATTGATGGTTTTTCATCCCCATCTACAAGACGAAGTACTCTAACCAAAGGCTCACTAATCTTCACTATTTGTTGACATTGTAACCAAAACTCTTTATCTTCCAAAACAAGTGCAGCCACCTCCTTTCCTATGACATCTCTAGCATATCAAGATTCAACCCATTGATCACAAGTAAACATTTGCCTAAGTTCTTTCTTGAACTTAGTCAAGCATTGAAGACTTAAAAACTCAGTTGCAAACCTTGTGACAGCTGGACGAACCAAATCCCTACCATTAGTGAAGTCACTTTTTATCAAAGATAAAACCTTGCCATGGTTGTATATGAATTTAGTAATCTTTTTAGCCTTTTGAATGGTTTCATGAATGATAAGAAAATATCTCATATCTGAAAAATTTTCCAACATTAAATCAATGCAATGGGCTGCACAAGGAGACCAATAGAATGACCCATATTTCTGCATTAGCTTCTTTCCTGCAGACTTGTAAGCAGAATCATTATCTGTAACGAACTGCACAATGTTCTCAACCCCAACTTCTTGAACAAATTTATCAAACAACTTAAACAATGTATCTGCATCCCTTGTTAGGCCTGACACATCAAGGGATTTAAGAAACATAGTACCTCTTGGACAATACACTAAAAAATTAATGATTGGAGTGTTCCTTTGATTTGTCCACCCATCTGACATTATTGAACATCCATAAACTTTCCAATCATTTTTCACATCTAAGAGATAATCATTCATTTCACACACATGTTTTTGTAATAAAGGACCCCTCAAGTCATGATAAGAAGGTCCCTTAAAACCAGGCCCAATAGCTGCTATACTATCTATAGCTTCTTGATAATATACAGAGAGGACTGCATGGAAAGGTATATTAGCATGGTACCACCACCTTGCAAAATTCATTCTTGCCTTCTCAACTATTTGCTTTGAGGCCAAAGAAGACTTTATGGATGGTTGAGAACCAGGAATTGTTCGTGGACCAAAAAAGGATTTAATGTTGGACCTTTCTCTAACTTTTTCTTTCCCTTTGGTGTTATAGTTACTAACTGATGAATGACTCTTTGAACCCCCTCTCTCATTATCATTATTACCTTCATCATGATCATCATCATCATCCACCTCCTCCTCTAAATCATAAGGATTTGCAATTTGTTTACTAATTCTTCTTTTTTTCTTTTTCCTTTTCTTTAAATCTTCAAGCAACTGTTTCATTTGCCATTTTACATCTTCAGATACTTTTTTACATGCTTCAACATCACCCTTAATCCCAGCTAAATGATGCTTGAGCCTAGTAATTCCTCCGCCCCTTATCATTTTAGAACAAAAAATACATTGAGTGTTATTCCTCGCATCCGGCACAGCACGACCATAAGCCCATGCTGGATCCTCGGATCTTACAACCGGGCCAGATGCTATACTTGATTGATTTTCAGTCATAATTCACACTGCATATATACCATCAATTATTTGTTAATAATTCTAAGCTATCTTTTTATTAATAATAATACTAAGTTGTAAATTATTATTACTATCCCAATATCTCAAGCTAACCAAAATCAAGAATGAAATAACAATTCATGAACACAGTAACCCAATTCATGAACATAGTAACCCAATTCATGATCACAGTAAACAATTTGTTATTTATCACAGTGTTATTTATCACAGTAACCCAAATTCATGAACACAGTAAACAATTTGTTATTTATCACAGTAACCAATTCATGAACACAGTAAATAACAAACATCATCAGAATCTCTATTCCACATGAAGTATAATTCCACAAAAAAAATTAAAGTTTATACCTGAGGCTGAGAGTGAGAAACAGAGCCAACAGACTGGCCGAGAGACCCAGAGCAGCTGAGAAAAAAAAAATTCAAACAGATTATGAAAAAAAAAAAATAGATTTTTATACATTATGTCATTCACATGCATTAAAAACCAAAAAAAAAAAACTCTTAACTAGTAACAAAGCAAGAAAATTGAACCATAGCAAAGAAAGCCAAAAAAAAAAAAAAATGACAGAACCAAATTATATTAAAGTTTAATATAATTTGGTTCTGTCATGTGAGTATAATTTGCTTGCATGGCGAAGTATATGAGTTCAATTCGAAAATACAAATTCCGAAATCAAAATCATATTAAAAAAAAAATGCACATACCAGTTCCGACGGCAGTCACGTCACTCTTCCAACTTCCAACCAAGGACCTCGATGCAGAGAGTGAGAGAAGAGAAGTGAGAAATGCAGAGAGTGAGAGAGTGAGACGCGGAGAGGGAGAGAAGTGAGAACGAGAGAGTGAGGGAGAAGAGAAAGTGAGAAACCGGAGCAGAGAGTGAGAGAAGTGAGAACTTAGAAAGGAAATTTTGTGACTCAAGACAAGACAGTGAGACGCAGAGAGGGAGAGAAGTGAGAATGAGAGAGTGAGGGAGAACTAGAGAAGACAAATCAGAGAAGAGAAAGAGAGAGGGAGGCTACGGCAAAACATAAAATGGGAATTGGGTGATTTTAGGGTTACGCGGAAATTACTATCCTGCCCTTAAAAAAAATCCCCAATTACAAAAAAAAAAAAAAAAAAAAAAAAACCAGAACCCAGAACACATTTCGGACCGGTATTTCTTTACCGGCCGGTACGGCCGAAATCTTCCGGTACAAGGCCGGTACACCCGGTATTTGGCCCGGTACGGTATGGGGGGTGTACCTGTACCGGGGTACTGGCCGGTACGGTATGTACTGGCCGGTACCGTACGAAATCGCCCCCCTGGTCTTGATCCTCTATACACTTGATAGCTGAAGGCTTGGCTACAACTTTACTCCACCGGTACTAGCAATATAGATTTGATCTCTAGTAGGTGCCTAATAGAGATAGAAGGTACAAAATTTCACAGATCTCACAAGAGTAACTCTCAAATCTTGAAAAACTTGTATTAAGATTTTCCTTTTATACTTAGTAGTGTTGGACCCAAACCTTAAATGTTTCGTGGGTTGTTGGGCCTTATTTAAAATTCTACAAAATCATAATTCAATCAATTGAAGGCTTCTCTTGATCGATCAAGCTTGACAGATTTTGAATTCTTCATTCTGCTGCTATTATGTTCTTGAAACTTGACTTGTATCAACTTGAGCAATGTCTATAACACTTCAAAGACCCTAAGATCTAATCCTAGACAAGTTTTTGTTCTCGATTTGCCAATATATAACATATTTAGAACCTGATGTTGCGAAAGCCTAAAAAAAACACACATGATGCTTTATTGATGGAACAAAAATTAAACTATTAGCTTCTAGTAGTAAACCTCAAATCCACAACAGGTTTCTCTGAATCCACAAGGAGATAAACTAGAAACCATTAGAGAAAGAGTTTGACAAAAGTCTATGTTTATTGATAATAGTTTGAAAAATAAATTGTTGAATTCTATCAAATTGTACTCGTCCCCACCAACATAAGGCTTACTTATTAAGTTTATACAAAGCAAGTCCAACTTTTCTCTCACAAAAAAATGTTCTCATAGTCAAATAAATTTTCTAGATCAAGTAACAGATCAAGAAAATCTTCTTTTTAAAAATAAATATTAAAACTTGCAATTCTATTATAAGGCCTATATGAGATTTGCTTACCAATAGGTTGCCCATGAGTTATGTATTTGTTGCAGTTATCCCTATTATTTCTATTCTTCAATGACACCATCCTAGAATAGATATTTGTGAGTGCTTGTTGTACGTTATGTAATACTCGCTAAGTTATTTGTCCTTGCTGTGGTGGTGGTTAACATCTCGCCAGTTAGCAATCAGACTAGGGTAAGTCAAGGCTATGATATCAACTGATGTCATGAAAGCCTGAAGAAAGCACACACGATACTTTCTTGATGGAACATAAAGTAAACTATTAGCTTCTGGTAGTAAACCTCAAATCCACAAGTGGTTTCCCAAAATCCACAAGGAGATAAACTAGAATTCACCAAAGAAAGAATTTGACAAAAGTCTGTATATATTGATAATAATATGAAAACTGAATTGCCTTTAGAGGCTACAATGTGTTTAAACAGTAAAAAGAAAACTTAGGGCAACTAGAAACCCTAAGGCGGCTACGAAAGCATATAAAACCCTAATTTGACTAAACAATATTAAAAGCACATAAAAAGAAGGAAATAAATGCCCTAAACCTAAAATAACGAAAATTACATAAAAATACCAAATATAAAAATTACAAAATTAATTTGAATATTCTGTCCTACATCAAAACCTAAACATTTATGACTAAATATTTATAACCTAACAGTTATATCACAATTTTACAAAGTCTTGAATTTGAGTCACATAAGAAGCGTTGTCTCCCATTTGGTTCATAATCTCTCAACACCCCCCCACCCCCAAAAAAATTACATAAATACAGTAGGTATAATTATTATTATTATTATTATTATTATTATTTTGAGGGTGAAACTTGAGATTCAACTTTATATATAATCAACAAAAAATGCTGACCATTCATATATATATATATATATATAATGTTGATGCCCATTTTCGCAAATCCATACCTAGAAGCCCATAAAGAAGAAAGCCCAATAAAAAGCAAGACTCAAAAGTCCATACGGAGGAAAGCCCAATGAAAGGCAAGGCCCAAAGGCCCACCGAGAAGACCAAAGAGCAAGAAAGGTCCAAAGAAAGAAATGCAAGGGAAAGCAATTTGCAAAAAAATGCAGATCTACAGCAGAATGGCTTCGATGGATCAAGGCAAATTGGGCCCAAGACTCTTTTGATTCAGTCAACATTATTTGGCCTACAAAGGCCCAAATCCTTTTGTATAAAATGATAGACTAATATGAAGAAGCACAATGAAAAGAAACATGAAATAACAGGAAGTGTTAGCAACAGGAATTGCGTTAAGGAAAGAAAAGTCAAACCAAAGGAAATGACAAATACAGCAAGAAACGCATGAATAAATAAGATAGAGACACATAGCAGAATGAAACAAAGTTAATCTGCTACAGCAGAAACAATGTGGGAACAAAAGAAGACAAAAACATAAGATAGTGGAGCAAGCACACAAGAGCTGGAGCACCACCAACTTGTACCTAGCCAATACAAGGGAGGTGGGCCCATGGTCAAGGGGATTCAGAGGGTGTGGTTTGGTGGTGGGGGAAAAAAGAGTCTATATTTGGTTTCTAGCCGTGACTTCTTTTGGGAATATACCCTGCTAGGATGGTAACTTACCTAAAAGAGGTAGTAGATGGCTAAGACTATTTGATGCATGCCATAGAGTTAGGTTTGGAGGTAACCTAATCCTTATCCATTTGAACCCAAAGGTAGAGACATAGAGTAAGAACAAACAAAATGGAATTTTGTCACGAAATAAGCAGTGGTGCAACAAACGTATTCTAAGTAGAGGTAATGGTCAGGCAACCAATGGGTTGGTGGGCAGTCCTGAAGGAATGCCGACAACAAGCCAAAAACAGTTGGTGAAGCTTTAGGGGTAAAAGAGAGAAATCTCATTGAATCATTTCACTATTAGAGGAAGAGGTAGTCATGGATGAAAGAAGGGAGGAATCCATGGTAAAAGAGAGCAGTAAACACCTAGGAGACACTTAGAGGGGGAGGCACCTAGGGAGAGGGGGATCCAAAAGGGAAAAGAACCAAGGGAGAAAAAAAACACACGACAAGATAATAGTTAGAAACTAAGAGTAAAAAGAACGGAGAGAAAGAAAGAAAGACAGAAATTGGTAAAAGGAAGAAACAAAACACGATAGAAATAGGGTCATGCATCAATAGACCAATTTTTCCCTCCCTCTTGGCAAACCCACTCTTTGAAGTCCTCCAAAAGTAATAGCTAATAGTCATTTAGGCTTATTCTCCAAAATGCACAACTTTGATGGCAAAAACCTATGATAAGGTTGTTCAAGTTGAGGTTTGGGTTCTTTCTTGATTTACTTATTTTATGGGAAAATTCAATACTTGATTATGATTGCAAATGGGGTTTGGGTTTCATTGGTTAGAACTTATATCTGTTGTATTTAGTCGTTCTATTGTGGCATGATTTTTATCACGTTCGCTGCACCAATTGTCCTGTTGTTATATCTTTATTTGTTGTACTAGTTATTCTGATGTAGCACATTTTTATTATATTTATTGTGTTAGCTATTATACTAGATAAACCTTTTATGCTAAAGTTTTCTTATTTCTTTGTTATTACGTGTTTTACTTTTAACACAAACTAATCATTATTCTACCATACGCACATACACTGTAGCTTATTTTCTGTAAAATATATTTTATATATGTATATGTGAATACGTATAAGTACATATACGAATATGTGTATGTATATATTTGAGAATATGTTAACCCATGTAAACTAGCATCTGCTTGATAGGTATTTTCTTTGGGTTTTAAATTTGTTTATGTGCAGGAAGTAGAAAAGTATTTTTGTAGTAAAAAATGAAAAGTAGTCATTCACGTTACAGAAAAGTGTAGAAAGCTTTACTGCATAGCAGAAGGCTTTATTGCATAGCAAAAAAGTAAGTCCTATGGCAAAAACTGGAGAAAAGTTCCTTCTGCAGCAGAAACAGAGGATAAGCCCACTTTGTAGTATCTTCCCTTGGACTTTGGACTCAACGTTTGTGCACAAATTGGCAGTGGTAGAATGGTACTTTGGAGCTCATTCTGCGGAATGCCAAACTCAACTTCCTTCTTAGAAAAAGCCTAGACTAAGTGTTGTCTAATAGCATCAAGACGCGTGTCTAAGGTATAAGAAACGTAAAAAGAACCCTCGACATATATATATATATGTGTGTGTGTGTGTGTGTGTATTTGTTGATTAACAAAGGATAATAACATGATTCATAGGACCTTTCGGTTGTTTGTGGATTGTTCCATATGTGGTGGTAAGGAAGATTATATGACATCGTTATGCTTTGTAATGTTCCTGTTCATGCAAAAAATTCTATTTCAAAAGATAAAAAAAATATTTGGCAGAAAGAATCGGGAATAATAAGAATAGAAATTGATTGTTTAGTGAAAAGACCATTTCATCAAAAAAGAAAAAAAAAAAAAAAAGTGAAAGGATTATTAGATCTTATGGTTGTTATGGAGTGCTTGAATGATTTTCATATCGAAGAAAGCATTCCCAACTGTTGTCTATAGTATCATTGAAAGAAACTAGGAAAGTCATTCAATAAATTAATCAAATCTGCTAATTAATCTTTCTTTGGAATCCTAATGTAGGGTTAGAAACAAGGGTTAGCAAAGTCACTAAATGGGCTCCTATTGGCAATTGGATTAAACTGAAGTTTTAATAGTTTGGAGGGTCCTGAATCTTATTCCTTGAGATGGAACAGGCCAAAGGGAAATGGAGAGCCCTATGTCAATTTTCAAATCTCACAGGGGTGTATTCCAGCTTTTAAGAGACAGTGAAGTAGAACTACAAATAGAAGTTGACAGGAACATAGTTACCTAAAGTTTATGCTAGTTTTTTTTTTTTTTAATAAAAATAATAAATAACTGTGTACTATCTAATTGATGATAGATATAGTAGAAGTCCTATAGTTCAGGCTGATATGTATAGTCAGATTTTTCAAATATATTTATGGGGAAGGTAACCAAGTTTTGACTATTTGGTTAGGGTTAGTACATTCATTGACAAATGCAATTATGTGGGATTTCAATTTCGTTTATAATCTATGAGGGTTGTATTTTGTTAATATTTTGGGTCTGTGTGCAACTGTGCATCGATAGCAATGGGATTATTAAAAAAAAAAAACCTGTCCTATATACCCCACCCCCTAATGGGCTGGTAAAAAGTTTGATAAATGGAAGATAAATTATGAGGTTACATTATTATACTTGTAAGAGAATGAATCATAGCCCTCGACCCTCATCATTCCCCTCTTATTGCACAGCGGTAGCCATGATTAATACTATTGCCTTTTTAATCTAATTTTCTGTTTACATTGGGTAATAGTATGTAAATACATACATATCTTGATTTTTGGGTCCAAATCAAACTTACTGTTTGATCTTCTAATTTGAAATTAGAAGCTCCTAAATTTTGAGAAATATCCAAATTAATTTTATCTGCCTAAATTTTCGTCTCCTTCCATTGTGAAAATGCGTGTGGAAAAAAAATCTTTAATTAAAATTTAATTTTACATTTTAATATAAAAAAATTAATCACAAAGAAATGAAAATTTAGACAGAATGATCAAATTTGGTATTTCTCAAAGTTGAGGTTAATTTCTAATTTCAAACTAATAAGTTCAAGGGTTAATTTGACTATAACCCAAAGATCTAGGAATGTTTTGTATTTTATCCTATTAATTAAATTTACACAGTTTGAACTCATTTTTTTTAAAAAAGACAAGTTAGATGTGAGTATCAAAATTTTCATGTGAAGTTAGGCATGGTAATAAATATTTTATGAGTATGGAGGGAGGCTTTAAGTCGTGGAGTAATGATAGGAATGGAGAAATCCATTTTACCCCATTATCATCCTTACTTATGTTTCTCTGAATGGTTGTGTGATTAATTTTACTCATTCCAAACCCACGGAGGAAGGGTATCTTAAATTCCTAACTTTAGTTTTGATTATCAATTCAACCTTTGATAAATAAATATATCTTAATTATATTTTATCTTTGGGAAAGAAAGAAAGTTAGTTTTTACATTTTGGCAAAGATTTTTTTTTTTTAATCAATATTAAGACACAGTATCAGCTGCCATATATGATGGAATATGTGGTACCTTTTCGAATATTTATTATTTTCTCAAAAGAATTTGCAATTACCACAGCAAAAAGTAGAGAAGAAATTTTGAAGTGTAAATCTCATGATAAATGGGGTATGGCCTGATAGTTACACGTAAATATGGGGATTTGCCGGATATGTTCATAACATTGTGCAACCCAAGTAATCTTGGAAGTTGGAATTGGATATATATAGAAAACCACTCTAATGCTCTATTTATTGTCTCTATTCAAATATACTATATATATATTGAGAAACAAAATCATCCTATATATAAAAGATATGAATCATGTGCATTTGTAAATGGAAATATAAAGTCGTGATTCGTGAATCCAAATTAAGATTTCAAGGAGGCTTCAACCTTTCTTTACATTCTCTATAATCTATATGCATGTGCATCATAATCATAATAATTTTGGAGCACCCAATGTGCATGCATGGCTCTAACCACTACATATGTGTGGTCTCATTATTATTTTTATTTTTGTTTTTATTTTTTTTTGAGAAAGATGTGTGGTCTCATTTTAAAAAGAAAAACAAAATTTATGTATCTTTTGCTAGGTCTATTGAGAGATCAAAAACAAAATTATTGAAAGATTTTACATAAGAATATATATATATATACACACTCCTTCAAAAAAAAAATATATATATATATATATATATATATATACACACACATATCTTAACAAAGTATATTAAAAAAAAAAAACCATTACATTTGTTTGCCATGGAAGTACCTCTTTTTTTATATTTTTTTCCTTTTCAATTATTTAAAAGGAGGAACTCGAGAATTTTAGATCTAACTTGTTATATTAGTTTTCTAATATCTGCAATGTTTCAATATCTGCAATGTTTCAATAGGCTTTAAAAATATATATATTCTGAATAATGTCGGTTTTCTAATACAACAAACCCTTTTCTGGGTCCAACACCAACACCTGATATTCAGAGTTCACCAATACTAGAGGCAATTTTTAACACTCAACGCTATAGTTTTTGGGTTGACGTAGAAGAAATCTAACCTGGCCTTAAAATTATGGTTGGCACATGGTAGAAAAAAAAATCAAACAACCTGAAAGTTCATTCAGATAAGATTAAAACTAAAATATTTGTTTTTTGTTTGGGGTCCATGTTGTAGAGAAAGACTAGAAATAAATAAAGTCATGCAGGCTAAGTATACTATTGAATAGGACCAAACAATAAATAAAAAAAATTTCGAAGGTGATTAGTTGTTGAAATTCAGCCAGAATACTATAATATATGCAAAAAGAAAGTACCTTTAATATAAAGTCTATAAAGAACTTGGCCTAGCAAACATAAGTAAATAGAAAATAGTTGTCTTCTAATTAGTTTTGTTGCCTGATTGATTAAGTCTGTCTGGCTGTGAGAATCGTTTAAATATGGTCTGCTTTGTCATGTATGTATTATCCAAAAACTACATCCCACGACACTGAACTTATTATTATCTCCCCTGAAGTTCTTCCTTGAAACCCACTCAATAAGTGAAGTGAAGCTAGCAACAGTACAAAAGTAGTTGTGGGGGGCCATTTCCTTTTCCCAATAACCCATCATCTATTCCCTGCCCTTTTGAGATGGCAAATAAAAAGAAGGAAACATTAAAAAAGGGCATGAAGCCCTTTCAAAGTAGAAAAGAAAATCACAAAAAGTCATATGTACTTAATTGTGACAGGGCAACCCCAAGTGCAACCCAGCTCATTCCCATGCCCATATGTAAGAGAGAGAGATAGAAAGAGATGGTTTGAAGACTGAAGCCCCTTCAGAGGCGCAAATTATGGATAGCCAACAAGAAAGAAACTGTGTGTGTAAGGCTCAGCAACTAATGCTGATGATTGTCATAGTCATAATGGAAACCTCATATGTTCAATATATATATAGCATTTTAACTTATGATTTTTGCTCAATTATGATTGTTTTTTATCTTCAATTTAAGATATCAATTAATTTTTGGTGTAAATGAAATTTTAAATCTCTTATTCAATAGTAAAAGCTTCCACCAATTCAACTAATTACAAAGTGGCTTCCCTACTGTGTATTGTATGTACATGTCATTTTTTCAAGGTTAAATGTGGATATCAATATGTTCTAACAATTGGAGTATTTGATTATATATTTTTTGTCCATTTTTAGTATTCTATTTTATATTCTAACTGTTGGAGTATGGCGCATATTTGATTATATATTTTTTGTCTATTTTTAGTATTCTATTTTATATTCTAACAATTAGAGTATGGCTCATATTTAATTATGTTCCATTCTAAGCTTTGATTTTTATTTTTATTTTTACAGAGAAGAAAAAATGTGACAAGTTATGATTAATTTGAAGATAAAATAGAATACTCAAAATTAATAAATAAATAAACATTATTTAAATAAGCTAATTTTTAAAATAAAAAAGGGCAAAAACTTGTTACAGACACTGCCCTCAAAACAATATCCAAAGAGGTATTGTACCCACCAACGTTAATACAAAGCAAACCCTCCAAAATCTCTCCCTTTTAAAGTACTCCAAAACCCAAACTATCCCCTCAAACACACAAGTCACTTTGCCAAGAACCACCTCTCTCTCTCTCTCTCTCTCTCTAAAGTCTGGCTGAATGTTTTGAGAAACAAACACAAGACTAATTAGACACCATGATTCAAGCATGTTTCAGCCAACCCAACAGAGTCTCAAGCAACAACACCTCTAATCATCAAGTCCCTCAAAACCTCATAACTTGCATATACCAAACTCATCTCTGCAACTCACCAACATATCTCACACTCACTTGGTCCAAAACCCCCTTCTCTCACTCCCTCACCATTTACGCCACTGACTCTTTCTCCATCACCATCTCTCTCAACCCATCAACTTTCTCATTCTTCAAATCTCGCCCAGGTTCCAAGTCCATCTACTTAACCCACCACCACTACCAAAGAATCAAGCTTTACTGGGACTTCACTCGGGCTGAGTTCACTCACAACTCGGCCGAGCCCGACTCGGGATTCTACGTTGCCATCTCTTGCAATGCCAAGCTTGAGTTTTTTCTGGGCGATCTTCATGACGAGTTGAATCGGCGATCCGGGTTGGCCTTGACTCGCCAACTCAGTGAGCCAACTCTGTTGTCTAGGCGGGAGCACGTGTTTGGGCGCAGGAATTATGTATCCCGGGCTCAATTCTTGGGAACCAAACATGAGATTGGAATTGAGTGCAGTGGGGGAGTGCTCAAAGTAAAAGTAGATGGTGAAATTAGGCTTGTTGTGAAAAGGTTGGCATGGAAATTTAGAGGGAATGAGAAAATTTACGTGGGTGGCATTGAAGTGGAATTTTTTTGGGACGTGTTTAATTGGGTCAATAATATTAGTACTAGTAATGGTAATAACAATAATAGCGATACTAATGGAATTGGGCATGGTGTGTTTGTTTTTCAAGTTGGTGATGGTGGCGTGTGGCCAGAAATGGTAGGTCCAGAGAAGAGATTAATAAGGAAGAGCTTATCGGTTTCGTCGGGGTCTGGTTCAACACCGTCGGCAACATGGTTGTCTCCGTCGCCGTCATGTTCAAGTGTGTTGCAATGGACGGAGGAGAGCAGTGATGGAGGGAGAAGTTCATGTTCTTCATCCACTAGGTCATGTGGGAGTAATGGGGGATTTTCTTTGTTGATGTATGCTTGGAGGAAGGATTAAATTTTCGAATTTACACTAATTGATTTATTTTGTGTAAATTCGACTTTTTGTTTGATCCTTCATTTGCTCTTTTATCTAGAGTTAAAGATTTTAACATTTTTCTTTTAGTTTTTGAAAAACATTAAACAAAGGGGAACATTACTTAATTTGACTTAATTTTGGATCTAGGTATTTAATCTTTTCATTTTCCAAGAACCAACCAAGGGTTCTAGTTTGTTATTTTCATGAGTGTAAAGAGGTGCATATTTTTGTTGAATTTATTTGTTCAACCCTTAGGAATTTAAAGATTTAAAAAAAAAAATAGTTAAAGAAGACTATCATTAGAAATCCACAAAAGGAAATAATCATTTCATTCTTTTTGTAGAGAGTGAAATTTTTAGACAATTACAAATTGCTACATCATTCACTTAGTATGTTTAAAGCAGCCAATTAAAAGACGCCACGTGCTATTTAGTGGGTTCCGTTGTCATTATTCAAAGAACAATAGAAATATTTCAAATGAT
This sequence comes from Castanea crenata, assembly GCA_020976635.1. Lineage (NCBI taxonomy): Eukaryota > Viridiplantae > Streptophyta > Magnoliopsida > Fagales > Fagaceae > Castanea > Castanea crenata. The sequence goes on along the minus strand of JAGHPS010000394.1, from coordinate 4,388 downwards.
ACTGGATAAAAATTACAAAAACATTCACAAGAGCCAATTTCATGATGACACTTATTACTATTTTAATTTAAATGACATAAACAGTTTAATTAAATGTTTCAATGTGTTATTTCAAATTAAGACAATTTATCTAATTAAATAATGTCATGTGTCTCTTGGGGAATAAAACATAAAGTTTCTCCATTTAAATTATGACCATGTCATCAATGATGGCCAATCATGTATGATCATACTTTTCAAAATATCCTATAATTAGACCTCCTCCTTAGTCTTGTTGGAATACATTTAGATGTCTTGAAACTCTACTGGAATCAAGCTCCAAAGTCTCCATAGAATTTCAAGAACTTCAATTCTAATATGAAGAACATTCGAAGGAAAACCACCTAAATTATCTACTTAGAAATCAAAGTTCACTAGAATTAAGCTTAAAAGTTTTTAGAAACTCCAAGAGACTACAAATTAGTGAAGATCTACAAGTTCAAACTTCCAAAATCTTGAAGAACTTCTATTACGATTTTCAAAGATGAAAAACATTTGGATTACACCAGAAGAACGAAGAATTTCTAATAAGACAAACATAAATTCATCGTAATTCCGTTTCTAAGATCTCTCAATCCGTCTATCAATCAAATTGAAGGATATTTAGTGTTTGAATCAAGATTAATTGTATTGGAGAAAAGGCGATCTTGTGCTATACTTCGGTGATCTCTTTCCGAAGATGAGATTGAATTAGACGATAATTATGTTGTAATAGAATTTGATTACATAGAATTTTACCTACTCATTCATGAATACAAAATATATTTGTGAAACTATTTCAATTGTTTGATTTCCAAACTTGAAATTTAATGTTTACAAATCTTCCTATTCCAAGTGGACATTTGGATTTGTAATGCCCCCTTGAGTGGCAGAGTTAGGGATCTTCCCATGCTCAAGAGTGCAAAAATATTTATGAATGTCCCCTTGAGTAGCAAGTCAGGGACTTTCCCATGCTCATGTGGATAAGTTTTTGTTCCTTTTGAGTTTTTTTATAATCTTGTACTTTTTTTTTTTTTTTTTGTTCCTTTTGAGTTTTCCATAATCTTATACTTTTCTTGCAGTATTTCTATAACAAGAGTTTTCTTTTTTCCTTTTTCCACAATTTTTCCTGATGTCTTTCTTGGAGGACTAATTTATTAGAGGTAAGCCAGCCTTAGAGCATCCGCACCAGTTGATGTAAAAGCTTCTAAAATAGACATAACTACCGATTTTACACATTTTGAGCAAAAAAACACCCACATCAGTGGATTTAAAAATCTCTAAAATTTTGTAAATCCATCCACGAGCTATAGTAACCATGTATATTAACACGGTTACTGTAGCTCGTTTATCCCATTATTTTATCATTTCCATTCGCTCCTTTTTTTCTCTCTCTTTTCCATGCTCAACAAACCCAGCTAAAACTCAACTCCTCATCCTCTTCTTTTTCCTCAGATGCACACAAACACACCCACACACAAACACATCCACACAGAAAATCAACATAGATACACTTAAAAAAAAAAAAAAAAAAAACATAGATACACAAACACAGATCGGTGCTTGATCGGAGCTTGATTGGTGCTTGACTAGATCAGAGCTCGGATCGGAGCTCGGAGCTTGTGGATCGAAGTGGATCGAAGCTAGGGAGAGTAGATCGGAGCGGATTGGAGCTAGGGAGAGTAGATCGGAGCGGATCGGAGCTAGGGAGAGTAGATAGGAGCTTGGAGCTTGTGGATCGGAGCAGATTGGAGCTAGGGAAAGTAGATCGAAGCTCAGATCGGAGCTAGGGAGAGTAGATCGGAGCGTGGATCGGAGCGTATCGGAGTGGATCAGAGCTAGGGAGAGTAGATCGAAGCTCGGAGCTCACGGATGGGAGCGGATCAGAGAGTTGATCGAGAGGGAGAGTTGATCTGAAATGGGTAGAGAGAGAGAGAGAGAGAGAGAGAGAGAGAGAGAGAGAGAGAGAGAGAGAGAGAGAGAGAGAGCGAAAGAAAAATGAATCAGAAATGAACAGAAGGAGAGAGAAAGCGCGCATATATAGTCTGGCAGTTGAGAGAAATAATAAAAAAGTGAGGAAATTGATTATTTAATTAATAGATGTGGTAGAATAGATGAATTGATGTGGGTGTAAAATCTTAAAAGTAGGTTTTTGTGTAAAATAGACAGAATCTTTTACACGAGCAGATATGGTTGCACTTATTCATTTGCAGGACAAAAGATGATAAGAATACGAAAATTACGACTCTAATCACTCATTCTTTGGTAATTGGGAGTTTTTCAAAGAAGTGGATCTGCTATATACATCCTCCAGAACTGCCAAAGTGGTCACAAACAACTTTCCTGTATCAAAGTGATATGTCAGAGGCAACCCTTCTTCTTAATTCACATCATACCGACATTGTTAGGTCACAGCTATACCCTTGCATAGGACGAAACATAATTGCCAAGCAAGCCAATTGGGGATCTTCTTTCAATGTGAATGAAGGAATTTCTTATATTTCATATTATTTGAAATGGTTGGAAGATGTACTTAATCCTTGCAAACCTACCCTCAATGCTTCTCATCATAGTCATACGTGAACAATGAAGCAAAAACAACATTATAAAGTGGAGAAGCATTGAGGAGATGTTTACAATGATTAGGTACATCTTTTCAACCATTCACAATAATATGGAATGAAAGAAATTCCTCCATTCACATTGAAAGAAGATCCTCAATTGGCTTGCTTGACAATTATGTTTTGTCCTAAGGAAGAATAGGACGATAACCCAATAATGTCTGTATGATGTGAATTAAGAAGAATGAGTGATTAGAATCATAACTTTTGCATTCTTATCATCTTTCGTCTTACAAACAAAACAAACAAACAAACAAAGACTCATCACAAAAAAGTACAATATTATGGAAAATTCAAAGGGGGCAAAAAAATTTCCACTTGAGCATGGGACAATCCCTGACCTGCTACCCAAGCGGACATTCAAAAACATTTTTGTACTCTTGCGCATGGAAAGATCAAAGAAAAGCGAATTCCAAAGAATAAAGGCTGCATGTAAAAGAAAAGTGTGGATTAGAAATTATTGATAACCATGATTAACAACAACAATCATGATACAGAATAATCCCAGACAATATAGCATGGACGGCAACACTTACTCAAAAGGAAAAGAGACAGTTTTGTTGTTAATGTAGGAGACCTGATCAGATTATGCGAAAAATGCATGGATAATTGACAAAGAAATTGGTGTAAATTAATTTGAATTTGTTGAACTGAATATCATACAATAATTCAGGTGAGATATTAATTAGATTAAGAGATCGATAGGCATTAGTTCAAATCTGGTAATATTATCAAGAAGTACACTATTTTAATAACATTAGATCTGTGTATGATTTTGATAACAATGTGAATGCGTGATTAGCGTATAGTATCAAATTATTGTGTTGCTTCCTGGGTAATTTATTTGGTGCAAGAATACAAAAAGAAAATTAGAATTTTTTTTCTTTAATTTTTTTTTCTTTCAATTACTAACTTTTTAAGATTTTTTTTTTTTAATTTGAAATGATTTTTCTTTCATTAAAAATGCTTAGGTGGTTTTTTTAATGTTTAATAATATGATTTTTTATTATATATATATTACTAAAAGCTAAAGCGTGGCATTTATTACTGCTGAACTCCTATTGCGCCACCTCATCGCCACGTCATTCGCCACATAATTATTATTTATTATTTATTCCTATTTTTTTTACAAAAAAAATATATAAATAGATAATTGACTTTACATATTCATCATCGGTTTTAACATATATATATATATATATATATATATATATATATATATATATATATATATTACTAAAAGCTAAAGCGTGGCATTTATTACTGCTGAACTCCTATTGCGCCACCTCATCGACACGTCATTTGCCACATAATTATTATTTATCCTTATTTTTTAAAATATATATATATTTATATTTCTTTTTTATCATCGTCGGTTTTAACATCTATATATATTTCTTTTTTATTTCCAATTTTCCTATAATTTTTTTTACATTCACTTATTTTTTAAATTTACACTAACAACAAAGAGCGAGTAATCAAGTCCGACAACGGGTTTTCCAACAAGCCTTAAAAGGAGCTCTAGGAACTCTGACTAGTTCTTTGAACAACGAGTTACATTTACGTACCATCAATGCTAATATTGGCATGTTTGGGACGCTGACAGAAATAATCGATTAGTCCTTCTACTGTCTACTGTTCTTCAACCTTTCTTCTTCCCCTATCTTTTCATCTCCCCACTATCCTCTACTAAATATTGTTATTCATCTTTCCCTTCATCTTCCTTTATTTGTCTCTTCTATCCCTTCC
>JAGHPS010000393.1:50000-119336 GCA_020976635.1 Castanea crenata | reverse complement strand
GACCACATTGCGTTTTGGCCAAAATTGTTGACGAGTCGGAGCTGGGCATATTCGTCCAATATTTACCCATTTTTTTTTCTTTCGGAATAATTTTACAGTTGTTTCTAGGACCACTAAATATGCTTTCCTCAGGTTTTGGTGGAAAAAATGCCGACAACATATTCTAGAAAAAATTCTTGACCAGTCGAATGACAGGACAATTATGGACAATTCTTAAACTAGTTTTTTTTTTTTTTTTCCCCATCTGAATGACTATTACATTTGTTTCATGGACCTCTAAATATAGTACCATCTGTTTTCGGTGCAAAACGACCACATGCGTTTTCGCCAAAATTGTTGACGAGTCGGAGCTGGGGGCATATTCGTCAATATTTACCCGAGATTTTTCTTTCTTTCGGAAGAATTTTACTGTTGTTTCTTGGACCACTAAATATGCTTTCCTCAGGTTTTGGTGGAAAATGCCGACAACATATTCTGGAAAAAATTCTTGACCAGTCGAATGACAGGACAATTACGTACAATTCTTAAACTAGTTTTTTTTTTTTTCCATATGACTGACTATTACATTTGTTTCATGGACCTCTAAATAATTGTACCATCTTGTTTTCGTGCAAAAACGACCACATTGCGTTCTGGCCAAAATTGTTGACCAGTCGTAGCTGGGGGCATATTCGTGCAATATTTACCCGAGATTTTTTATTCTTTCGAATGAATTTTACAGTTTTTTCTAGGACCACTAAATATACTTTCTTCAAGTTTTGGTGGAAAAATGCCGACAACATATTCTGGAAAAAATTCTTGTCCAGTCGAATGACAGGACAATTACGGACAATTCTTAGACTAGTTTTTTTTTTTTTCCCCATCTGAATGACTATTACATTTCTTTCATGGACCTCTAAATATAGTACCATCTTGTTTTCGTGCAAAAACGACCACATTGCGTTTTGGCCAAAATTGTTGACGAGTCGGAGCTGGGGGCATATTCGTCCAGTATTTACCCGAGATTTTTTTTTCTTTCGGAATAATTTTACAGTTGTTTCTAGGACCACTAAATATGCTTTCCTCAGGTTTTGGTGGAAAAATGCCGACAACATATTCTAGAAAAAATTCTTGACCAGTCGAATGACAGGACAATTACGTACAATTCTTAAACTAGTTTTTTTTTTCCATATGACTGACTATTACATTTGTTTCATGGAACTCTAAATATAATACCATCTTGTTTTCGTGCAAACGACCACATTGCGTTCTGGCCAAAATTGTTGACCAGTCGTAGCTGGGGCATATTCGTGCAATATTTACCCGAGTATTTTTTATTCTTTCGAAAGAATTTTACAGTTTTTTCTAGGACCACTAAATATGCTATCTTCAAGTTTTGGTGCAAAAATGCCGACGCCATATTCTGGTAAAAATTCTTGACCGGTTCAACGACAAGACAATTTCATACAATTCTTAAACTTGTTTTTTTATTTTTCCCATCTGATTGACTATTACATTTGTTTCATAGACCTCTAAATAGTACCATCTTGTTCTCGTGGAAAAACGACCACATTGCGTTCTGGCCAAAATTGTTGTCCAATCGGAGTTGGGGGCATATTCGTGCAATATTTAACCGAGATTTTTTATTCTTTCGAAAGAATTTTACAGTTGTTTCTAGGACCACTAAATATGCTTATCTTCAAGTTTTGGTGCAAAAATGCCGTCGCCATATTCTGGTAAAAATTCTTGACCAGTCGAACAACAGGACAATTTCGTACAATTCTTAAACGAGTTTTTTTTTTTTTTTTTTTTCCATCCAACTGAATATTACATTTGTTTCATGGACCTCTAAATATAGTACCATCTTGTTTTCGTGGAAAAACTACCACATTGCTTTCTGGTCAAAATTATTGAGTAATCGGAGCTAGGAGCATTTTCGTACAATATTTACCCGAGATCTTTTATTCTTTTGAAAGAATTTTATAGTTGTTTCTAGGACCACTAAATATGCTATCTTCAAGTTTTGGTGCAAAAATGACGACGCCATAATCTGGTAAAAATTCTTGACGTGTCGAACGACAGGACAATTTCGAACAATTCTTAAACTAGTTTTTTTTTTTTTTTTCCCATCTAACTAACTATTAAATTTGTTTCATGGACCTCTAAATATAGTACCATCTTGTGTTCGTGCGAGAACGACCACATTGCGTTTTGGCCAAAATTGTTGACTAGTCAGAGCTGGGGGCATATTCGTGCAATATTTACCCGAGATTTTTTATTCTTTCGAAAGAATTTTACAGTTCTTTCTAGGACCACTAAATATGGTTTCTTCAAGTTTTGGTGCAAAAATGCCGACGCCATATTCTGGTAAAAATTCTTGACAAGTCGAACGACAGGACAATTTCGTACAATTCTTGAACTAGTTTTTTTTTTTCCCCGTCTGACTGACTATTACATTTGTTTCATGGACCTCTAAATATAGTACCATCTGTATTTCATGCAAAAACGACCACATTGCGCTCTGGCCAAAATTGTTGACCAGTCGGAGCAGGGGGCATATTCGTCTAATATTTACCTGAGATTTATTATTCTTTCGAATGAATTTTACAGTTGTTTCTAGAACAACTAAATATGCTATCTTCAAGTTTTGGGGCAAAAATGACGACGCCATATTCTGGAAAAAATTCTAGACCAGTCGAACGACAAGACAATTTCGTACAAAACTTAAACTAGTTTTTTTTTTTTTTTTTTTTTTCCATATGACTGACTATTACATTTGTTTCATGGACCTCTAAATATAGTACCATCTTTTTTTCGTGCAAAAACGACCACATTGCGTTCTGGGCAAAATTGTTGACCAGTCGTAGCTGGGGGCATATTCGTGCAATATTTACCCGAGATTTTTTATTCTTTCGAAAGAATTTTACAGTTGTTTCTAGGACCACTAAATATGTTATCTTCAAGTTTTGGTGCAAAAATGCCGACGCCATATTCTGGTAAAAATTCTTGACCAGTTCAACGACAGGACAATTTCATACAATTCTTAAACTAGTTTTTTTTTTTTTTTTCCCATCTGACTGACTATTACATTTGTTTCATGGACCTCTAAATATAGTACCATCTCGTTCTCGTGCAAAAACGACCACATTGCGTTCTGGCCAAAATTGTTGTCCAATCGGAGTTGGGGGCATATTCGTGCAATATTTAACCGAGATTTTTTATTCTTTTGAAAGAATTTTACAGTTGTTTCTAGGACCACTAAATATGCTTTCTTCAAGTTTTGGTGCAAAAATGCCGTCGCCATATTCTGGTAAAAATTCTTGACCAGTTGTTTCAGTTGCAGAGTTTGTTGTTCAGTAGTGGGTTTGTTCAAAATACCGATCTGGTTTTATTTTTCTGGTCAATCTGGGTTTTTCTCACATCTCACTTAGATTTTTTTTTTTTTAACAATCTATGGTATTTTTGGGTTTTGGCTAATCGTGCGTGTTTGTGTTTGATATTGCAAGTTGTCTCTTATAACTTATGTGTGTTTGAATCTGTGTGTTTTAGAATTTAGGTACCTTTTTTCTTTCTTCTTTTCTTACTTTTGTGTTCTTCAACCAGATTAACAAATAATTGATTAAGATCAAACGATTCTTAAGTCCACCTAGATGTTTTTGGGTTTTGAATTTTTTGAGTTTTTGTTCTTGTCTCTTCTTCCTCAAAATAAAAGCTACATCTCAATTTATATTTTTTTTAGTTTTTTTTTTCTGTTTTTTTTTTCATTTAGTTAAAATTTATAAATTAATTTTTTGTTTTAAAAGATGACATGGTATTTTTAAAATGTTAAATAAAATATTTATTATTATTATTATTTTAATGCTGATGTTAGTATTTAAGTCTGCTAGCAGTGTAATCCGTTTGCCATTATTTCGTTAGGGAGATGATAGTATGGACAAAAAGATTCCTTTTGATTTTAGGGACTTAAAAATAAATTTAGGAGCTAAAATAAATATAGCTTGAAAGAACAAAGTTTTTCTCCAAACTAGTTTGGAGAGAAACTCTAAAAACTCATCATATATATTTATATTGAGTGTGAATTTTGAAAATTTAATCATTAAATGTACGATGTTATTATATTTTTAATGCTTACATAATTTTAAAAAATAAAAAAAGTAATTGCTATGTTATCAAATAAATGTTATAATTTTAAGTTTTTGTAATCTAAAGTTGTATGTAAAAATAAATTAATTGATCAAATAGTACTATGTATGTAACGAATATAAAGAGCATGAATTTTAACGGTAGATTTTTAAAATTCACATCTAAATAAGAATATACGGGAAGTTCGAGAGTTTCCCTTAGGTGAAAACTGTGTTCAGCTTGAAATATATAAAAAATGTGTTTTTTTGCCTCTATATATATAATTAGTTTTTGTTGTAATACTATAACGTTCTTATCAAAAAGAAATTGAATTAAAGAAAAAGTTAACGTGTGTTTATTAGTAACTCTAGTGTCTTGTCATTTGCATTTTTTGAAGAAAAAAAAATGTCGTTGAGTTACAGTATTGCCACTTACGTTTTTTGGGGGAAAAAAATATTAAAAAAATAAAAAAACGATGCCAAATTGTCACTTTTTAGTCACTGATGGAATCACTGCTATTACTGTGCAAGATATATATATATATATATATATATATATAATATATATATATATATATATATATATATATTCCCCTTCTGCTTTGATCTCAGCCACACACGTCTCTACTCTTTAAACTTCTGCTCTCACCTCTCAAACTCAGAACTCAGTCACTCATCACAATTGATTTCAGCTTAAGAAATTCTCTCTGTTTCTCTATTTCTACTTTCCATATCTCTTTCTGGTTCTGTTTCATTTTAATCACAATGGAACATTTACAAGAAATAGCTGGCTGCTATCCTTTTTTTCTGAAAGCAGCATCGAATTACCTTGATGTAAAAAAGAACATCAAGTATGAAAAACTTTCTGACGTGGTAGACTTTGTGAACAGCAGCTACGATGATGCTGGTTTGACTGCGTTTGAAGTAAAGATATTGGGGCAATATCAAAGAATATTGGAAAACCTGGAATCAGGTCATAAAATTGGTAGACCCAAATATTATCGATTGTAAATTAGGGACAATAACTCCAAAAGACGAACGCGACTGGGAGAGGATACTGCAGGTTAGTCATCACTTTGCTTTCTTTTCTGTTAATGTCACTAACTTCTCATTGTTGTCTGTTTTTTCTTGATATGTTTGTTCCTTCTCTGTCTTATGTTTTCAGTCTTCCTCTGTTTTGCATTCACGTTTTTTCCTAGTTGAAAACATATACAAAACCCGCATATATGAAACCAAATACAGTATTGTTGTTTGAAAGTTTGAATAAAACCTGCGGATGTAGTAGGTTTTCAAAATGTGTGATATAACGTGTAAGTGTAGGATAGGTGGGAAAAATATCATATTGATACACCTGACCTTTTTATGGTTTTTATAATTTTGGGTTGAATTTGTTGAAGTGGTGTCCAAAAGTTGGTAAGTTAATATCTAATGTTTTACTACCATTTAATTTTTTTAGTTAAAATGGCTAGTTATAAAATTATTTATTTGACTTGTGTTCAAAATAATGATTTGGGTTATTTTTATGCAGTTAGTACCGGATACTGTTATATTTAAATCAAAAAAGTTGTTTCTCGCCAGTGAAGTTCATGCCATCCTTCAATGTGCAAGATTTCCAAAGACTTGAAGAAAAGAAAAAGAAAAAGAGAATGATTGAGGAAGGTAGTTCATCCTTAAACTTGTACAAATTGAACAAGAAGAGGTAAGAGCTTCAATGCTCTCTCTTGAAAAGGGTTGATGGACTGAACAACTCTCTAAAACTTGCTTTATTTTGTACAAGGCTTTTTTCAAGATAAGCACGTAGAGACCATTTTAAGTCACTCAGGAGCGGTGCTATGAAGATTCACTACGTAGAGAATGAATATAAAAAATATAATGAGCATCCGCATCCCTTTCCCTAATATGGTTGAAGAAAAAGATCTCAAAGATTGTATGGACTGTGTAATGTTGGTTAAGTATTTTGTAGATGTGTTTTTAAGATATTGCCCATTTGCTGGCCAGTTTTGTATTATTATTGTTCTAAATTAGAAATATATGTATTATATTGCCTATTTGTGGGCCCAGACTTGCTATTGTCCCTTGGGCTCAAACTCATGTATTTTAGCTATTGCCTGTGTATGTATTTTGTATATCAGAATATACAAAAATACACGCACAGGGCAATGCCTGCATATTGGGTGCATGGCAGCATATGGTTTTGTAAATCGCTTCTCAAAGAATGAAAGAAAAGCAGGAAGAAGAGCGTGAATCACTTGTCTAAAGTGACTGCATAATGACTATAGCTTTGGAGCTTGGAAATAGATGTATAGTTATATTTGGTTTAGTTGTCAATCTTTTATAGGTGTCTCGGTGTGATTAGTCTTAGCTGCTAAACAGTGTGATTAGTCTTGGGTACTGTCAACTATTTCAAATGTGTGCTCGCGCTTTGAGCCTGGCCTCCAAAAGGCTTGTGCACTTTACTCTTTTACCAACATTGGTCCCTATATGACAATGAGAATTATGCACTGTCCCATCTCCCATTTTTGATGGCTATGTGAGACGCGACACAATGGTATGGAGGGAATAATCACATAGGAGTGAGACTAATAGCAAATGGAACTCAGAGTAGTTAGCTACCTACCATGGACAATGAAGTTATAGGATTAGTGGATCACATCCTTTCTACGCTTTGTAGGTAAATGTCTGAAGCTTGGAGGGAGAGCCAATGGGCTTTGAGCAACACTGCTGAGCTTTGAGTAGCACCCATTTGACTTTCTGAGTGCCTAGAGTGCAGATCAAGAGTATAAAAAAGAACAAAGCTTCTTTTCAAATTTGGTTTAGATTAAATATACAAGAAGTTCGAGTTTTGAGAGAAACTTTATTCATCTAAAAAATCCTTATCCTCAATATGCTGTAAAAGACCTTAGAGCACTCACAGCAGTGTATCTATATAGCTATTTTAGTTACACAAAATATAAAAATTCACACTATAGCAGTGGAGCTAAAGTTGAAATTTTTACCTTTATTGTTACAGTGCACATCTATATAGATGTGCACTGTAGCTGAAAGCTTCTTTTTTTTTTTTGTAGAATTTTTATTTTGTGTTTACACTATTTTTTTTTTTTGGTTATTCTTTCTTGCTTTCATTCTCCTATCTTCGTGTCTCTCTCCTTACTGCCCCTCCATCTCTTCTTTCTTCCTCCACAGGCCCACCACACCCACCTTCTCCTTCTCCATAGTCCCCTCTCGCCACATTTCCACCATTTCCCCTTACACTACTCTCGCATCAACCCTCTCCTCGAAGTCTTCTATTCTAGCCACAACCATAACCACAACCGACCCAGTTTCATTGTTGTCGGCAGTGTTAGATTCATCGGCAACCTTGTCGACATCGAGGACCATTCAGCTGTCGAGATGTACAACCCCTATCTCGATTCCTGGGACATCTCTCCTCCATTACCCTTTGATTTCCCAACTGGGTTTCGATTTGGCTATGTTGATTTTTCTGCTTTCTTTTTTGTTCTTCTTCACTGGTTTTGATGGGCAAGGTGGGGTTGTGGTTGTGCAGTGATTTTATGGGTTTGATGGTGGTTGTGTATTAGTGGTTGAATGAAATATTATTTTATTGTAGTGTTTATATTATTTATTGTGTTAAAAGTTAAATACTTCACTGTTGTAGAATGTGAGAAGGTAAAATAAATAAAGTTACTTTTTGTATAGCTAAAAGTTAAAAATTTACTCTACTGCTGTGGTTGCTCTTTAGGGAGTATAGATTTACGGCACCAAGTTCCTTTTTCTTCATTTTTTTAGGCCATTATGCCTGGATTGGGTCAGAATTCAAAAATTAATTTTGACGGAACACTCTACGTACATGACACATACACCATGATTTTGGCTGCTCAGCTTCCTAGGTTTGCATGCATATCAAATTGGTCAAATTAAACTTATATATTCTCTTTTTGTAACTATCGTGTTGTTGAAAAACTGGTTTAATAATACGTAATCAAGTTAGGATCATGTATGGACTGCATAGCTAAATTTGTAGAAGTTTACAATAATTACAACTTCTTGCTATAGTTTCTTTTATATAAATTTTTATTCAGTTTAAAAGCACATTTCAAAATATATTACCAAAAAAGAAAAAAAGTTGAGTAGAAGAAACAAACTCATGTTTTGAATGAAAAAAATTATGGTCAGACGACAGTAGAATGAAACAATAAATAATGGTTTGTAGGTGGCGTTCCCAGTAGAGAGAGATCGAAAAATTTGCTTATCAATAACTGCTAATTGAGACTGTGGGACCAAAGAGGTGATGATAATTGTGATGATAAATTGTGATGCTGGCGGAGGAAGATTGATCCTCACTAGACTTAGAGAAGGAGAAAGATAGAGAATTATAAAGTAAATAAATTGAGAAAGAAAGATTTTTTTGTGATAGGTAGATAATGCGGAGTTTCAAACTATAGGCATGGGCACAACAAAAGATACCATTACTGCCAGGCTTTCACTTTTTTATCACTAATATGTCATCTACAAGTTTTCGGGCAAAAATGCCGAAATAGTATTTCAATTAAAATTCTTTGCTAGTAGGACCACGGGGCATTTTTTATCAAGTTTTAATCGATTTTTTTTAAAAAAAATTTTTGGCAAAAGATTTTTCCATTTGTTTCTGGGACTTCTAAATATAGTTTCTATAAGTTTTCTTGCAAAAACTTCAACATTGTATTCCGGTTAAAATTTTTGACCAGCAGGACTAGGGAACATTTCAAACAATATTTAATTGAATTTTTTTTTTATTGCAAAAGATTTTTACATTTGTTTCCTGAACCTCTGAATATGCTATATACATGTTTTCTTGTAAAAAATAGACATTTTATCCCAGTCAAAATTCTTGGCCAGTAGGACCTAGAGGTATTTTAAAACAAGATTTAACCTTTTTTTTTTTTCACAATTGTTTCCTGGGCCTATAAATATGCTATTTACAAATTTTTGTGCAGAAACGCCAAATGGTATTCCGGTCAAAATTCTCATCTGGTAGGAACCTAAGAGCATTTTCGAACAAATTTTAGTCAAGATTTTTTATTCTTCTCGCAATAGTTTTTCCAACTGGTTCTTGGACATTTAAATATGCTACATACGAGTTTTCATGCAACAATGACGAAATTGTATTCCGGTTGAAATTCTTGGAGAGTAGGACCTAGGGGCATTTTCGAACACATTTTAATCGAGTTTTTTTTTTTCCTTATTATAGAGTTTTCTAACTGTTGATTGGATCCCAATATGCTATTTACAAGTTTACGTGCAACAAACATTGAAATTGTAATCCGGTCAAAACTCTGGCCATCAATTTTTAAGTCCATTCATATTTTACAATGATTTTATAAAAAAAAATTGGTGAGACTGTTGTCAAAACATTTTTTCATTTTTTTTTTTTTTTGAATAAAAGGCAAAAATCGAAGTCAATTGTGTGGTGAGATTGTTGTAAAAATATAATCTTTAACAATAACAAAAAGAAAAATCAAACGGTACCACGTATCTGACTAGAAGGAAACTAGAAGAGCTTTGCTTTTGTTTTTGCTTTTAAAGACAACTTTATCTAGTCCACCACGTGTAGGACTTGGAGCACACTATAATCTCAAATCTGGATATTAAAATTTCTTGGACAGTGAAAAATCTCTGCTACTGCACACAGATAATATTAAAAAGTTGAAAAATGTGATTCTTTTAAATGCCCCTAATACGATCCGTAGAATTACGTAATATCATCTTACTTGGTCCAAGAGAAATGACAAGTCGCAAAAATAAAAGAACTCTCAAACACTACATAACGTCATCCTAGAAATTACACATATATTAACGACAAAAAATGTACGGTACTTTGGAAGATATTTCAGTAATTAGATATTGCTTTAGAAACAATATCTAATTATCGACTAATACACAGTAAGATAAAGGGCAGGGCTCTTCCCCTAAAACAATATCTTAAGACTGGACTTCAAGTAGGCCTGTTTGGTTTGTAATTTGTCATCATTTCATGATTCATTACTCGTCACTTAAAATATCTCAAGTCTCTTGTTTGACACCTTAACTCAGACCCAATTTTCAACTTTAACAGTTGTGCTAGGTTTCACAACAACAAAAAAAATTCCAATGTTTGTCAAACATTGCAGCTGAATATATGTGGCTAATTACAAAAATGTCATCATAACTCTATTTCTATAACTTGAAATTAAACATTTTCAGTTTCTATATCTCATCACTCAAAAATCAGAAAATTGAGGAATGGAAAGGTTGAAAATCAAGCAAAACAAAAATATTTGTGTGGGTCCCATGTGTTTTGATAACTCAGTTATGAGTTTTTGATCATATCACTCAAAACTCCTTTAAACCAAATAAGCCCTAAGTCACTGTCTGATTCATTTGACCTAAATACAATTTTGGCATTTTTGTACAAAAATTTGTAAATAACATATGTATGCACCCAAATACAACTAGTGGGCCTAAGAGGTATATGGGCTTACAATCTATTTGTATTCTCTAAGCTATGGCTGTTCGGGTAGCCTAACCATCGGAGATGGTGAAAACTCCCGTTGCCAACCATGTCATAAACGTTTTCAACTTTAGGCCTCGTGGTTTCGAGGAGTACCTAAGCTTATCCAAAATGAGAGCGTGCATTTGGCCGACACTAGATTCCACATAGTGGCATTAGCATAAATGGCTTTTATGTCCGTCTGAGCTTTAAAGAGGGGGACGCCCGCACAACATATATACTAGTCCGAGAAAGAAACGGAAAAATCTTTTGCAAGAAAAAAAAAAGGGTCAATTTTTGTACAAAAATACCTTCGGTTCCTGCCAGCCAAGAATTTGTTGGAATACAATCTCGATATTTTTGCACAAAAACTTATAGATAGCATATTAGAGATTCAAGATACAAATTCAAAAATCTTTTGCAAGAAAAAAAAAATCGGTTAAATTTTGTTTGAGAAAGCCCCGAGCAAGAATTTGATAGAAATACAATGTTGGCATTTTTGTACAATAACTAGTAGATTGCATATTTAGAAGTCTCAAAAATAAATAGAAAAATATTTTTCAAGAAAAAAAATGGTTAAATTTTGTTCAAAAATGCCCCCGGGCCTTGCTGGCCAATAATTTGTTTAGAATATAATGTTGACATTTTTACATGAAAACATGTAGATAACATATATTGTGGTCCAAGAAACAAAAAGAAAAATCTTATGCAGGAAAAAAAAACTTAGTCAAAAATTTTGACCAAGACGGCGTCTTTGCATGAAAACGTATAGATTGCATAAATTTGTTTGAAAATGCCCCTAGTACTTGCTAGCTAAGAATTTTTTTTGGAATACAACGTGGGCGATTTTACTCAGAAACTTGTAGGTAAAATAAAAATCTTTTGCAAGAAAAAAAAAACTCTTAAAACTTTTTTTGGGAAATGCCCAAGATTTGATGTTGCATTTTTGCATTAAAACATGTAGATAATATATTAGAGGTTAGAGAAACAAATGGAAAAAAAAAAAAAAAATTGAAGAAAAAAAATATCCAGTTAATTTTTTTTTTTTCCGAAAATGCCCCAAACATACATTTCGGCTGGTATCAGAGTCATGTGACCCAAGGCCTGCTTATAGAGGCAGAATCCTATACTAAACATACATATCTGCGCTGTAAAAAAAATAAAATAAAAAATGTACTAGTAAAATTGAAAAACTAAAAAATAATAATAATAATAAGAAAGAAAGAAGGGTGCATAGAAGGAATCCATTAAATCCAATGCTCACTTCTCACTCAACCTGTTTGGAAAAAAAAAATTTATATTATATTTCCTTAAGCGTGGTTTTTAGATTTTTATGAAGACAGTGTAAAATAACTAGAGTCTACATCCTCTCCAAAAGCTAATTAATGGCCTTAAATTTTTCCCGAGCAATTTTATCAAAAACTCAATTAATGAAATTTTCCAAGATGCTCCGGTTAATGCCCCTTAGATGAAAGATATCGCGGGTTTTGTTGAGGGGGAAGCTCGGGTGATGTGTGGAAGGTGCGGTTGGGTTATTAATACAATATCATCCAGTATTTATTACTACCAGATGTAATCCCAAAATATATAGGATAATGGCATTTTGGCAAAAAATGAATTAGGTTAGGTCCTAATGTTTATTGGAGGGAGGAAGGGTAAAAAAGGAATTAGGAATTCAAGTAGAGGAGGGCATATTTATTCCCTCTCTTCGTCTCTCAAACCCGACAGAGCTCTCTCTCTCTCTCTCGCCTGTGTACTGCTGCTGGTTTCTGTTGTTATTCATTTCATATTCTAGCTTTCATATTTTATTACCGAAACAAAGGTAGTTATTGTTATTTTTTTAATGTTGTTTCTGTCTTAGGATATCTGTCTAAGTTTGATTCTTTTATTAACATTTCTTTGTTTTGCCTCTTCAGTTCACTGTGTTAAATAGTTACATTTTTTACAGAAATTTTAGCCCATATTGCTATCACTCTTTTTCTTTCCAATAAACAATGCAATCAGCGGGTGTTTTGAGGTTCATACAAACTGTTCTCCATTTCCCAGCTTGAAGTTGATAGAACCAGGTAATATCCAAATAGCTATACTGGGTCTTTCATATTGATATTCACAGCTCCAGGTTCTAGCAAGTGTTTCTCTTTTAGCAGTTTCTTTTAAGGATTTTATTTTCGGTACAGTTTGCGTGCCCCTATAAAAGGAGACAACCATGGAACGATTACTTGAAATAGATGGTGCGATAGAATTCTTTTTGATGATTGCCTCCATGAATGTCAATTGGGAAGGCCGCTCTACCGATATCGTAGGGGATAGACTTATTGTCGTCGCAGCAATTGTGAATCGTAAGTTTGGAACTGACCTTAATTGTTTTGATGTAAAATTCACATGGAATAAACTTCGAGCCCTCTGGGAAACCTGGGTACGCGTAGAGACCTATGTGCCTCACAAAATGATTAATTTTACCACTGGAGAAATCAAAATTGATGACTTCGCCTGGGATCAACTAGTGAGGGTTAGTCATATATTTCTTGTCTGTTAACGCTACTTTTTCATCGTTGTCTGTTTCTTTTCTTGATATGTTTGTTGCTTCTTCTTTTCTTTTTCTTTTTTCGTTTCCATGTCTTTTGCTTTGTATTCATGTTCATGCCTAGTTGAGAACAAATACAAAACTTAAACTCACGTATGAATTCAATTCACACGATAGAAAAGAATAAAATAAGTGAAAAAGTGGAGACGAACAACTCTGCATTTTGTCTTATATGGATAGTCCGTTCCTTGCTGTTCTTGTTTTGTGGTTGGGTTAACGAGGAGATTATTTATATGTCAGAATGATTTAAAGAGACAGAGCTTTAAAATAAGAGTGGTAGTTTGTTCGACGAAAGATGTTGTCCAATTTCTATTCAAAATAATAATTTCAGTTATATTTTTGCAGATAGTTCCAGATGCCGAAATTTTTCGAAGGAAAAAAATGATTTCGCCAACCATGGTTTGTACGGTTTTTAACCGTACTCCACCATCGCTAGAAGACCGTGAAATTTTGAAGCGTTTTAATTTACTTCCTAACAATTGATCTCTATTACTCTCACAAGTCTCGTCACTACATCAACAATCTAATCGCTGTTGCTTTCGTCATATTAGTCACAATGTCACATCATATAACTTGCCTTTGGTTATTGAGTTGAGTAACGTATAGCGGAGGAGAGGGAACCAATCTGATGAGTCATTTTTGGGTACAACTTCCCAATGTCAAATCCAGCCGTTAAAACTAATTCAAGATTTAAATTCAACAACGGTGCAGATTAAACTCTACATACTCCAGCCGTTTGACACTTTGACTACTCTAGAATCTAGACAGCCCTAGCACAGAAACATCTTATCACTTATTTAAAGAAATTACGAATCAACGATTAAAACTAAATCTAATATTACAATCCGACGGTCTTGCTACAAACTAATATTTTTTATTGAAATAAAAACAATTGATTAGATCTCTCACTGACCGAATCTCTTAAAGCCTGAACCGATTATCCAAAAAAAAAAAAGAAGCTGAATCTCATATCCCAATCCATAATCCAACGTCTTGAAAGTCTCACACACTATCTCTCTCTCTAATCCAACGGTTCAAAGTATGAAGGTCTCAAGTTAATGATCAACGGTCTCTATCTCTCTTCACAGTTCAGTTTTCACCAGTTCATCTAATCACCAAATCCACGGGCGGTGTCTGAGGCTATCTCAGACTCAGTTCTCATTTCTCAGATTCTCAATCTCATATAGTCTCATACGCTCTCTCTCTCTCTCTCTCATCTCTATTTCTAGTCTGAGTCTCAACCTCAAATCCATCAGCGACTGAAATAGTGATACTACGGCATAGTTTTTTATTTTTCAATATATTTTTTTTCAAAGGAACCCTAGTGGCAAGATACTGCGACTAACCCATGTGGCATTTTTTTTTATTAATATTTCTTTCCAAAAAAACGCCACTGTACTATAGTTACTGTGCAAGATTTTTTTTTCTCTCTTCTAATCTCAGCCTCACACATTTTGTAACTCTGCTCTAATCTGAGTATCTTGAGTTGTCTCCTAATCATCTACTCCTCTTTTGATCTTATGCTCTCTCCTCTAGGCCTCAGAGCCCAGTCACTCGTTAGCTTGACCAAAGGTAAGGAGATAAGACTTTCTTTCCGTTTTTTTGTCTCTTTCTGGTTCTGTGTTCTATCAGACAAAATAAGAGACGTTTATAAAGAATAGATGGATGCTATTGTTATTTTCTAGCAATAACGTCGAATACCCTAGACCGTGAAAGGAACATCAGGAACGAAGAGCTTTTTATTGTGGCAAGTTCAAGTTATCTTTTTCGAATCTGATGTGCTAAAGATGTTCCAAATATTGTTGCAGACTCTTGTTCTTCAACCACGTTAAAGAGTGGGAGGTTGTTGCAGACTCTCTGAATACCGTGCATACCCATCGTCAACAAATTTGAATTTCATGGCATCGTTACCGAATACATAATAGCGATGCTATGAAGTTTAAATTTATTGATGATGAATATGAACGGTATTTAAAGTATGCAACAACCTCTTGCTCTTTAATGTGGTTGAAGAACAAGAGTCCGCAACAATATTTTGAACATCTTTAGCACATCGGATTCGAAAAAGATAACTTGAACTTGCCACAATAGAAAGGTTTTCGTTCCTGATGTTCCTTTCACGGTCTAGGATATTCGACGCTATTGCTAGAAAATAACAATAGCAACTATCTATTCTTTAAAAACGTTTCTTATTTTTTCTAATAGAACACAGAACTAGAAAGAGACAAAAACTGGTATAGGAACAGAGAAATAGAGATTTTTCCTCAGCTGATAGAACACAGAACCAGAAAGAGACAAAAACTGGTATAGGAATAGAGAAACAGAGATTTTTCCTCAGCTGAAATCCATTGGGATTAAAATGGCGATGTGGACTTGACTTTATATTCAAACTTGACTTTATATTCAATCTTTCCCACGTGCAAGAGCTTAGATGATTGGTGAATGTGAATTGAAAACATAATAACGTAAGGGCATGCATTAACCGACCCGACTGATGGTTTAAAATTTTTAAAAAATATATATATATGATTGACATGAAATTTGGCATACATGTTAAGAATATATAAAACATGTAATTCAACAGTTAGATTTTCAAAATATGAATTCAATAATAAGTTATTGAGTGGTGTAACATTGTTTAAAGTTATACCGGGTGTAATTTGAATCCAACCCATATATATATATATATATATGAGATGGGTTCAAGTTACACCTGGTGTATAAAGTTACACATTTTTTGAGTCATAAATTTCCAAAAGATCAAACGGTTAAAAAAGAAAACATATTAGCACTGTGCACCATTGATGCGATAGTCACTCTATAGGTATAAATGCTTGTGGGGTGTGGGGGGTAAGGGTCAGGGTTCAAGTCTCCAAGATGGAGTTTCACACTTAGATATACACTTAGATTAGGCCAGAGTTTCAATACTTTTTCAATTTTAAAATTTTTTAAAAATAATTAATTATTATGTGCTCTAAGGACTATTTTAAACAATTAGCTAAATCTTTAATATATATATCTTCATTAAATAAATAAATATATATATATATATATATCTTGTAAGCCTATTCTTTTTTATTATTTCTTTTATTTTATTTATGCAAACCTCACGTCGGAACTGTTGAGTTTGGAGCATTAGTATTTAGTATTACTTTTGTTGAGATTTTCTGGGGAACATAACGCACCCTGGACTGAATCTATGCAGGGTCTTGAACAGTCCGGTTGTATCTAGAATATCTTAGAAAATCTTTTGACAAAGGACCAAACAATCACATTTGCGTTGCAATTTTTCATCTGGCTTGTCAATTTGAGAGACAAGCGAGAGGTTGACTTAAAAATGAATAAGAAAGAAGTTTTATTGGGAGGAGAGTATTGGGTATCAGAGAGAGGAAAGCATATATATTTAATAGAAAAAAAAATAAATCAGATTCAAAAATTAGATAAAAATTATTAATGTGTAAAATACTAAAATTATAGAGATGTCCAGAGTCCAGTTTTATATATAAAATATATAGATAATAATAATAATAGTAATAGTAAAACAATTTAAATTGAATTAAATTTATTTAAAAATATATATATATATATTTTAAACTAAGTTTCACCCGGATGTTGTTGCCGCATGGGAGAGGGGAAAAAAATCATTAGAAATAAGGATGAATGAGGAAGCTATAGGATGAGGTAGAGATAAAAAGAAAATGGTAAAAATAGTTGAAAGGGAATTTAAGTAAAAGTAGACAATATATGCTGTTTTCTATGCTCCTGGGTCCTGACAGTGACAAGCATCAGAAAAGTGGTGTTCTTATTCTTGATTTTCGAATTAAAGAGAGCTATTTTAGTGAACGGCTAAACTTCTTGGTGTTTTTTACATGGCCCATGTACTTTGCCCACAACCAACTGGACATCCTCGAACTGCTTTGAATGGCTAAACGAACTAAACGTTTTTTTTTTTTTGAGAAGGAGTTGAACTAACTAAACTAAAGTTACATTTTGCTGCTCACGTCAGTCATGGTATCTGGCTTCGATACGCGTCTTACTTTTTCAGTATTGTCCCACTCCCATTTACTCGGGAAGATTTGACATACGTGCCTCCATTCTTTAATTGAAATTATAGAATGCAGCACAATTTATTTTCAAATTGGTTTTATTGAATGGGTCTTGTCATTGTGGTATAAAATTACATTAGAATACTTGATGAAGCGCTAAGATTCACCGGTTGTCACGTGGTTTTCACTTTACTCGAAACAATACCTGTATAATAACAGACAAGACCAATAAAGGGCACCGGTGTAGTGCTGGCCAAAAACCCTCCGAAGGTCAAGTTAGAACTTCTTTTCTCCTTTACAACCCTAAAGTGCTAAAGCTTAAATGAATTATGCGTACCGTGGTTTATGAGAGTTTTGGGGTATATATAGTAGCATGGATTTGAAATAAGCGCCTTGGTGAGGAAGTACTTTCCTTCTTGGAGAGTAATTTATGGATTTTACGTATCACCTAGAGCCCTTTTTCTTATAGGAATCTTCTTGACTAAGGCCAAACGCGCAGCGCAAGAACTTTCCTTATATGCACGTACGTGGAGGACAAAACAAGTTATGGATGAAGGTTGGGTTATCCCCTCCAGGTTTTACTTCCTAAAGTCGTCAGCCTACGTATGTCTCTGGTAAGGTCGTTAGCGTAGGACCTTCAGCTTTGACTCCGTCATCTTTTCTTCCTTCAGCCAAACGCCGTCAGACATGAGGTGTAGCCACAGACGTCAAAATGAGACGTTTTATTGGCTAGAGCTGACGGGCTTGCTATTCCCGTAAGCCTTCTTAAGGTATTGGTAACTTGTAAAATCACCCTCATCAGTTGCCCCCTATTCCGTGACCCCGTCAGCTGTAGCTAACGGTTATGGAGTTGCCGTTATTGGGGGAACCATTCATGTGTGGTCATTTGTGCCATCTTCATTAAATGGCGGGACACATGGCTTGGATTGATTGGCTCTGTGTCTGGACGAGCGTGTTGCTTCGTCTTTCGTGCCCCCTTTCACCTATATATATTTCATTTTTCCACTTATTTTTAACTTTTCTCACACTGTTGATTTCAAGAGAAAGAGAACGTCACTATTGATCTTTTCATTCCGTCAACCAGATTGCCGTCAGCTTCTTGAGACCATCATTTTACTCATAAGTTTCCTTTACTTTACCTTTTTATTTTTCCAGTAATGCCCTTTAGTGAAGTCGTCTACCTAGGTTCTTAGAATAAAAACCCATCGTTTGTAGGTAGTCAAATGTCTAGGGAGACGACAAGTGATCAATCGTCGATCCGCGACGGAGCGAGTTACGCCGAGGTCTTCCAATCAGGCAGTGAGCCCACAGAAGGCCTATCCTGGTCGTTAGAAAGGGAAACATCAACTCCTTCTTCTGGCGGGGAAGTAGGGAATTCTAGAGAAAGTGAGGTGAGCGAGGACGGTGGAGAAGAGAAGGTAGATGACGGAGACCAGAGGATCAATGAAGAAAAAGGAAGTACTAGTGACGGGGGTGGGACTGACGGTGACGAGGAAACCTTTGAGAGTACCTCGGGAACTTCTGGTGATGATCGTCCTTTCATCCTACCCCCAGAATGGTCTGTTAACAAGTTCCTTCCGACGATGTTGGAAAATGTTTTCAAAAGTTTGCGATCCCGTTACCAAATACCAGACGATATCCCAATCCGCCTCCCCGAGGAAGGTGAGGGATGTTATTCGGGACGAACCGCGGATGTCAGCATGTATGATGCCATGTTCGCTGCCGAATTAAGGCTACCACTGACAACGTTACATCGTCAGCTGGCTAATTTTTTGGGGATATCTGTCAGCCAGATTGCCCCTAACGCCTGGCGAACCTTTATTGGTGTCGAGATCCTGTGGGGTCGTCTAAGTGTTGGGAACCGTCAATTAACCCTGGACAAGTTCTTTTGGTTGTACAACCCTCAGCATATCTTCTCATCAAAGGGGGTGTATCATTTTGCAGTGAGGGAAAAAGAGTTAAAATTGGTGTCGGACATGCTCGATTCCAATAGGAAGTGGAAGGGCAGATATTTATTTGTGGAGGGGACGAACTGGGTATGCCGTCAGGAGGAGTGGGAGTCAATGCCTAATGGCTTTTTTGACAACACTTGGGCATATGTTAGGAACTCAAGTTGGTCCCGTCGGCTTTCTTACTTCGTCTACCTATTCGGTCCTTTAACCCGTCTCTTTTTTATTTCAGCTAACAATCGTCCACGCATTACTGTGGAACAAGAGGATTTTATTTGTTGAGTGATGGCTATCCCATTGGAGGAGCGCAAGTGTCGGGACCTAATCACGCTAGATACTTTGCATTTATATTGTGGCGATCCTGAGCCGACGGAGGAGGCTTGTAAACTAAACGCTTATTCTCGTCGACGTGAGTATCTCCCAATTTCTTGTCTGCATCCTAACGCTGTCTCTTTTTTAACCTACTCCGTATTTTGCAGAAATGGAGTCAGCTAGGCAAAGGAGAAGCTAGGCAATACAAGGATGTGAATCGTGTCCTTGGTGCGGAGCTAAAGGACTTAAAGGAGAAGCTGGCTGAGGAAAGTCGTCGATGGACACTGGAAGAAGAAGCCAAGCTGATGGCAGAAAAAAAAAGCTGAAGTCCATCCTAGTTTAGGTGGAAACAGCGAGGAGCGACGCTGTGACGGAGTTTAAGGACTCGTCATCCTTCATAGACGCTTGTGCCGCCTACTGAAAGAAAAATTCTGGTTTTGCATCTCATGCAAAACCCATAGCGGAAGCGACGAACTAGGGTCTATTTCATTCATGATTGATAACGTGCACTATATAAATTTCAGAATTTAAAAACAAGATAGCGTACCTTGGTGTGGAGAAATTCAAAACAAAGATTAGAAGCACTTGGGAACACTTTTAATCTTCACTCCAATTCCACTTTACGCCCAAGATGTGTGGTCTCTCAATCAGTTTTTCAAAGGGAGAATGAAAGTGCATCTCACACTCTCTCACACACCGTTTCTTTTTCTTTCTAATCACCCTTAATAAAAATTCTGTATGTTTCTCCCTTTATAACTAACTGATTATCTAATTGGGTTGGCCTATTGGGCCTTTCCAATTGGGCTTTAGTGTGTGGCTTGGAGTGGGACCAAAAAGGAACCAATAAGACACTAGCTCCAATGGGCCTTGGGCTTTTCCGTCAACTCTTGACGATTCCAAAGTTACCATTAATTATATTTAATACCACTATATAAATATAATTGCACTCTAGGCCTTATTAATAAATTATATCCCAAGACTTTATTATACACGTAACCCCTTCATAAAATATTCGTAGTAACACAAAGTCATAAACGTAGACTGCCACTTTGTAAATTACTACATCTTATCCTTGAGTACCCGGTTTAATTCTTTAAAGTTATTCATTATATACTTATGAAATCCAATTTCACAAATATATATTTTAGTAATTTCTTACTAAAGTGGTTAGGCCTAACTCTCTGAATAACTGAAACCATTAAACTTATCTCAAGGGAATATTTTATATCTCTATCAAGAGACTATGAATTCCATCTTGAGAATATATGTTCCATCAACACTAAATGTGGCTGCCCAACATACTGAGGTTTTGACCGTCACTTCAGGTCTCACTCCTAATATATCAAAGCAACCTACACTTCATGATCAGGTCCATTATTCTCTCAGGATTAAGAGTTCATGCAAATAGAAGTCGTGAGATTTATTATTCATTTGACAGTCGTTAGAAGAATAATAAATCTCACAGCGGTCCAGTTCAATATGTCTTAACTTTTAAAACATATCAACTAGAAGTTTCCACTTCCATGATCAAGACAAATCATCTTAGTTGACACGTTATAGTCTTCGCAAATGAAATGCCCAATTTCATCACCGACTACGAACTATAAATTTTGAGTTTCAAAGAACTTGTGATTTACATTCTTCTGTGACTTTTCACATAAATCACATACAATGCATCTCATGGACTATATGATAATGTCCCATATTCATGTTACCATTATTTTAGATAATAATAAAATAATTTTATCAAACACAATATTAAGTCATACATCATGTCATACAATACGCAATGTCATACATAATATCATACATAGCATCATACAATAGGATTTAAGGGCACTAATCCTAACACCTACTATGGTGACGGGTTTGAGGACTGCTTGAAACAAGTAAAATCCCTTTATCCTAACTTGGATTTATCCAAGATTTCCATGGATGAGTCTATCTAGTCAACCCCTGCAGGCGACACTGTCAATGAGGAAGGTGACGATGCTAACCAGAGGGATGACAGCGTCTTTCTTGTTCAGCCAGTCACGGACTAGCTCGTCACCTTAACTCTAGTAAATCCTCATGGCAACGATCTAAGTGCCGTCAGCCCTTCTATTCCTTATGCCCAGCCCTTTGTCGCCGATGATGACAGAAGGTCTCAAGATCCCCCGACTTCATGAACCTTAGCACTTTTTCCTTCTCCCTCTTTTTTTTTTAAAAGGTGTAGACGAATTTTAATGCTTGACGCCTGTTTTTCTGGGCTTTTGTAAAGACATTGTTTGTGTTAATCCTAATATGTTGTTTTGTATTCGAAGTATGTTTTTCTCTTTTTATATTTTATGTAAAAACTACTTGCTCGTAATGATCCCATCAACCTGTGGATGACGGCGTTGTTTCATTTATTTATCAAAGTAATAACGGCATCAGCCTCCTTTTGGCTCAGACCTTGAACTGTTTTTATCAATCCATCAGCCTCATGGGAGACAGCGTCGGATCAAAACTTAACCGTATGCCTGTTAGCTCTTAACGGCGTCAACCTCCTTCTAGCTCAGACCTCGAGCTGTTTTTATCAATTCGTCAGCTTCATGGGCGATGGCATTGGATCAAAACTTAGCTGTATGCCTTAGTTTTTAACGACGTCACCTTTTTTAGCTAATTCGGTACGACTTATTTGTTCGTCGTATGTCCGTCACTTTTATGAGCAACCAGGTAGCATTCCTCGTCGATGCCGGCGTCGCCCGGAGGCCCAAGCTCGCCTGAGGGCGAGGAAGGGCGCAGACGAGCTCTGCGATCGTGCGGGGCAGAGCGATGACGCTCGCTTGGTACGTTTGCAAAGGGGACCGGAGGTCCAAAACCCACATAACGTTCTGCATCCGAGGCCACGAGCACGCCCGTGCGGTACACGGCGGCAACGCGTAGGCGAGGCACGCGTGGGACGTGAGGACGGCTTCGAGGTCCTGCCGATGCCCCGCAAGGAGCATCGACTAGGAACGAATCAACTAGAGGGACGAGTGCCTTCGAGGCAGGTATGCAACACAGGGGCCCGAATTGCGTTCGAGGCGTCGACTGACGCTCGAAACAATGCTGATTGGGAGCACACCGGACAGTTCGATGCGCGAGCACGGAGCCTGCCAAGCCATGCAACCCTGTCACCACTCACACGCTATCACGTACGCTAGACCGCAACACCACCAAACATACCCCACAACGACACGCCGCAAGGCCTGCCGCACATAAGGAAGCATCGAATGGCGCCGAGTTTGCACCGCTGGGCGTGAAGGAACACACTATTAAGCCACGTGCCTGAAAGGATGGGTCGTCGTCACGCAGAGGCCCGATGGTCGCCGCAGAACTTGCTTCGCGCAGCAATGCGTGAAACTAACACCGTCCGCTTTGCGAGAGCGTGCCCAAACTATACCAAGCTTGCATGGCTCACCAACCACACGCATGCACTACGAGTGCCTGCAAGGATGGGTCGTCGTCACGCAGAGGCCCGATGGTCGCTGTGGGACTTGCTTCGCGCAGCAATGGGTGAAACTAACACCGTCTGCTTTGCGAGAGCGTGCCCAAGCTATACCAAGCTTGCATGGCTCACCAACCACACGCAAGAACTACAAGGGACATCGAGGGACACTGCCACCATTGTCGTCGCCGTTGTTGTCGTCGTTGTCGCCGCTGCCGCTGCAACCACGCAACCTAATCGTGAGAAAGACACGCACACCCTAAGTTGTCGCCATGGAACTTGCTTCGCGTAGCAATGGGTGAAACTAACACCGTCCGCATTGCGAAAGCGTGTCCAAGCTATACCAAGAGTGCATGCATCCCCCCACTGCGTGGCTACTGAGAACATCCACCCCCCGCCACTGGGCACGGGTAGGTGTGGCCTCGAGGATAAGTGGCACTAGAGATGGCTTTCAAGCGCACATGATCATCACCTTAGGCTTGCTTCGCGTGGCAATGGGTGAAACTAACATCGTCCGCCTTGCAAGAGCGCGCCGCAGCTATACCACCCACACGTGAAATGCCAACCTGGGTCCACCCCGGCGATGCATTTAGGGACCACCTCGCGTCGTGGAGCACGCGGGGATCGGACCTTGGAGCTCGTCATAAGCATGCCTACCCGTGGCCTTGCTCAAGAGGGGTTGCCCCTGTGCATCGCCGAATACCTCTTCCCCCCTAAAGAGCCCTTAAGGAAAAATAAGCTCTGGCACAAGGAGACATTGATTTGTTGAGGAGGAATAATGGGTCTTTTTCGGAGCAATTCTTGGATTCTTGCCCTAATTTTTTGCACACATTCTAAGAAAAATGCAAGCTTCAATCTATCAAAATTTGGAGTCTGAATTCAACACATTATATATATATATATATATATATATATATATATATATATATATATATATATATACATATTTTCTTAAAATCTAAAAATCTAAGAGAATTTTTGCGAATTGATGTCGCCACTGGGTGCAACCACAGCTTTTATTATATATAATAATATGATATAATATGATATGATATGATATATATATAGCGGAAACTACATTTTCGTCCCTATTTTTTCAGGTGATTTCCACTTTGGTCTCTAGATTTTATTTTTATCGTTTTTAGTCCCAAAAATATAAAAGCGATCTCGTTTTTGTCTCTACCGTCATCTCACTAACGAAATAGTTTACGTGGCAAATGGAGTGCAAAGCTGGCACACTAAATACTGATGTCAGCATTAAAATAATAATATAATATTTTATTTAGCATTTTAAAAATGCCACGTTATCTTTTAAAAACAAAAAATCAATTTATGAATTTTAACTAAATGAAAAAAAGAAAAAACAGAAATAAAAACAAAAAATAATATAAATTGAGATCTAGCTAAGAACATAAATCTAGAAAATTCAAAACTCAAAAATATCTATCAGTTATCCAGGTCAACATAAAATTAAACACAAATAATGGTTTGTTTGGGTACAACTGAAAACTGAAACTGAAAAATATTGTAACAAAATAAATTTTTAATAGGTAAAAAACACTTTTCAACGTTAAAATCACTATTCATTGGCCTAAAATGACTGTTCATGGCCAATGAACAGTGACAAGTGCGCGTCTAGCAAAAAAAAAAAAATTATTAATCACGAAACACAGATGCTGGGCTGAAATGCCCAATCCAAACCCATCCTAAGTGTCGGTTTGGATTCAACCTTTTGTGGTTGCGTTTGTGTGTTTTCAGCCTTCCTTTTTTTTTTTTTGCCGCGTTTCAAAAAAGTAGGGACAAAATGCACAGCGTGCACTGTGCGCACACTTTTTCAACAACTTCTTTTTAAAAATGGGTTCCGCAGTATTATTCACGCATTTAAAAATTATTTTACTACCATATTTTCAGTTTTCAGTATCCATTTGGCTACAGATTATTTAGCGTCTGCGTTTCTCTATTGTGTTTTGCTTTTTTTTTCTTTTTTTTTTTTGTTTGGGCAGGCGTTTAAGAAGATAGAGGCTACTGTTCATGCATTGTGCAAGAACAGTAGCCGCAATAGTGGACCAATTCAACTGTGAACAGTGCACTATGTACTGTTTATGGACCCACAAAATTTACTTTTCAGCAATTTTTCATTAAAAATGAGTCTTACGATACTATTCACATATTTAAAAATTATTTTGTTGCAGTTTTTTCAAGTTTTCAGTTTTCAATTTTAACAAAATAAGTTCTATTTAAACATTCCCTCAATTTTCAAATGTATCCAATCGGTCCTAAGCCTAAAATAAAACAACAAAACATCAAAGCTGATAATTTTTTTTTTCTATTTCAAACCACATTGTCTTGAGCAGTGTGGTAAAGTTATGTACACGGGCTTTACCGAAAGACAAAGAAACTTTCATTGTCTTCTCTCTTCGTTGGTTTTCATGCATCAGGTGAGATGAAACCACACGCGTTTTTTTAAGTAGAAACTCCAAGGAGAGAGAAGACAATGAGAGTTTCTCATCACACTTTCAGCTCAAACATTTTTATCTCTCAGGTCAAACTTTATCTCTCTCTGGTCTTGAGATCTTGGTTTGATGGGTTTGATATGGGTTAGAAAGAGAGAGGCTGAGATCGGTTTGATCCGGGTTTGAAGGAGATGTTGAGACCGGTTGCTGTCATGGCATGGCTAGCGGCGGCATGTGCGTTCAAGATCAACTAAATGGGGAGTGATTTAAGAGCTATGGTGGTCGGGTTCTGGGTTTCGAAGTGGTTTTGGTGGTCCAAACAGGTCAGGATAAACAAGTGTATGGCATTTGCCGTGCTTAGAATGAACAAGTGTTGGTTTGGTGATGTATTCGGAGTGGTGGTTTTGTTCCACCGATCTTATTGTTGTGGCCAATGTTTAGTGTTAATTTTATTGTTTTTTTTTTAATTGCATTAATTTTTGGGATTCTATTCTTTGGGTTTTGAAAATTTTGGGTGCTCAGAGTTTAGCTAGAGGGATAGAGAGTAGGAAGAACAAGTTGTTTCAGTTGCAGAGTTTGTTGTTCAGTAGTGGGTTTGTTCAAAATACCGATCTGGTTTTTATTTTTCTGGTCAATCTGGGTTTTTTCTCTCATCTCACTTTAGATTTTTTTTTAACAATCTATGGTATTTTTGGGTTTTGGCTAATCGTGCGTGTTTGTGTTTGATATTGCAAGTTGTCTCTTATAACTTATGTGTGTTTGAATCTGTGTGTTTTAGAATTTAGGTACCTTTTTTCTTTCTTCTTTTCTTACTTTTGTGTTCTTCAATCAGAACAACAAATAATTGATTAAGATCAAACGATTCTTAAGTCCACCTAGATGTTTTTGGGTTTTGAATTTTTTGAGCTTTTGTTCTTGTCTCTTCTTCCTCAAAATAAAAGCTACATCTCAATTTATATTTTTTTTAGTTTTTATTTCTGTTTTTTTTTTCATTTAGTTAAAATTTATAAATTAATTTTTTGTTTTTAAAAGATGACGTGGTATTTTTAAAATGTTAAATAAAATATTTATTATTATTATTATTTTAATGCTGATGTTAGTATTTAAGTCTGCTAGCAGTGTAATCCGTTTGCCATTATTTTCGTTAGGGAGATGATAGTATGGACAAAAAGGTTGCCTTTTGATTTTAGGGACTTAAAAATAAAATTTAGGAGCTAAAATAAATATAGCTTGAAAGAACAAAGTTTTTCTCCAAACTAGTTTGGAGAGAAACTCTAAAAAACTCATCATATATATTTATATTGAGTGTGAATTTTGAAAATTTAATCATTAAATTGTACGATGTTATTATATTTTTAATGCTTACATAATTTTAAAAAAATTAAAAATTAATTGCTATGTTATCAAATAAATGTTATAATTTTAAGTTTTTGTAATCTAAAGTTGTATGTAAAAAATAAATTAATTGATCAAATAGTACTATGTATGTAACGAATATAAAGAGCATGAATTTTAACGGTAGATTTTTAAAATTCACATCTAAATAAGAAATATACGGGAAGTTCGAAGAGTTTCTCCCTTAGGTGAGAAACTGTGTTCAGCTTGAAAATATATAAAAAATGTGTTTTTTTGCCTCTATATATATATATATATATAATTATTTTTTTGTTATAAATACTATAACGTTCTTATCAAAAAGAAATTGAATTAAAGAAAAAGTTAACGTGTGTTTATTAGTAACTCTGGTGTCTTGTCATTTGCATTTTTTGAAGAAAAAAAAATGTCGTTTGAGTTACAGTATTGCCACTTGTGTTTTTTGGGGAAAAAATATTAAAAAAAAAAAAAAAAAAAAACGATGCCAAATTGTCACTTTTTAGTCACTGATGGAATCACTGCTATTACTGTGCAAGATATATATATTCCCCTTCTGCTTTGATCTCAGCCACACACGTCTCTACTCTTTAAACTTCTGCTCTCACCTCTCAGACTCAGAACTCAGTCACTCATCACAATTGATTTCAGCTTAAGAAAATTCTCTCTGTTTCTCTATTTCTACTTTCCATATCTCTTTCTGGTTCTGTTTCATTTTAATCACAATGGAACGTTTACAAGAAATAGCTGGCTGCTATCCTTTTTTTCTGAAAGCAGCATCGAATTACCTTGATGAAAAAAAGAACATCAAGTATGAAAAACTTTCTGATGTGGTAGACTTTGTGAACAGCAGCTACGATGATGCTGGTCTGACTGCGTTTGAAGTAAAAGATATTTGGGGCAATATCAAAGAATATTGGAAAACCTGGAATCAGGTCATAAAATTGGTAGACCCAAATATTATCGATTGTAAATTAGGGACAATAACTCCAAAAGACGAACGCGACTGGGAGAGGATACTGCAGGTTAGTCATCACTTTGCTTTCTTTTCTGTTAATGTCACTAACTTCTCATTGTTGTCTGTTTTTTCTTGATATGTTTGTTCCTTCTCTGTCTTATGTTTTCATGTATTCCTCTGTTTTGCATTCACGTTTTTTCCTAGTTGAAAACATATACAAAACCCGCATATATGAAACCAAATACAGTATTGTTGTTTGAAAGTTTGAATAAAACCTGCGGATGTAGTAGGTTTTCAAAATGTGTGATATAAACGTGTAAGTGTAGGATAGGTGGGAAAAATATCATATTGATACACCTGACCTTTTTATGGTTTTTATAATTTTGGGTTGAATTTTGTTGAAGTGGTGTCCAAAAGTTGGTAAGTTAATATCTAATGTTTTACTACCATTTAATTTTTTTAGTTAAAATGGCTAGTTATAAAATTATTTATTTGACTTGTGTTCAAAATAAGGATTTGAGTTATTTTTATGCAGTTAGTACCGGATACTGTTATATTTAAATCAAAAAAGTTGTTTCTCGCCAGTGAAGTTCATGCCATCTTCAATGTGCAAGATTCCAAAGACTTGAAGAAAAAGAAAAAGAAAAAGAGAATGATTGAGGAAGGTAGTTCATCCTTAAACTTGTACAAAATTGAACAAGAAGAGGTAAGAGCTTCAATGCTCTCTCTTGAAAAGGTTGATGGACTGAACAACTCTCTGAAACTTGCTTTATTTTGTACAAGGCTTTTGCAAGATAAGCAACGTAGAGACCATTTTAAGTCACTCAGGAGCGGTGCTATGAAGATTCACTACGTAGAGGATGAATATAAAAAATATTATGAGCATCCGCATCCCTTTCCCTAATATGGTTGAAGAAAAAGATCTCAAAGATTGTATGGACTGTGTAATGTTGGTTAAGTATTTTTGTAGATGTGTTTTTAAGATATTGCCCATTTGCTGGCCAGTTTTGTATTATTATTGTTCTAAATTAGAAATATATGTATTATATTGCCTATTGTGGGCCCAGACTTCCTATTGCCCATTGGGCTCAAACTCATGTATTTTAGCTATTGCCTGTGTATGTATTTTGTATATTCAGAATATACAAAATACACGCACAGGCAATGCCTGCATATTGGGTGCATGGCAGCATATGGTTTTGTAAATCGCTTCTCAAAGAATGAAAGAAAAGCAGGAAGAAGAGCGTGAATCACTTGTCTAAAGTGACTGCATAATGACTATAGCTTTGGAGCTTGGAAATAGATGCATATGTTATATTTGGTTTAGTTGTCAATCTTTTATAGGTGTCTCGGTGTGATTAGTCTTAGCTGCTAAACAGTGTGATTAGTCTTGGGTACTGTCAACTATTTCAAATGTGTGCTCGCGCTTTGAGCCTGGCCTCCAAGAGGCTTGTGCGCTTTACTCTTTTACCAACATTGGTCCTTATATGACAATGAGAATTATGCACTGTCCCATCTCCCATTTTTGATGGCTATGTGAGACGCGACACAATGGTATGGAGGGAATAATCACATAGGAGTGAGACTAATAGCGAATGGAACTCAGAGTAGTTAGCTACCTACCATGGACAATGAAGTTATAGGATTAGTGGTTAGAGAAACAAATGGAAAAAAAAAATTTTGAAGAAAAAAAATATTCAGTTAATTTTTTTTTCCGGAAATGCCCCAAACATACATTTCTGCTGGTATCAGAGTCATGTGACCCAAGGCCTGCTTATAGAGGCAGAATCCTATTCTAAACATACATATCCGCGCTGTAAAAAAAATAAAATAAAAAATGTACTAGTAAAATTGAAAAACTAAAAAATAATAATAATAATAAGAAAGAAAGAAGGGTGCATAGAAGGAATCCATTAAATCCAATGCTCACTTCTCACTCAACCTGTTTGGAAAAAAAAAAATTATATTATATTTCCTTAAGCGTGGTTTTTAGATTTTTATGAAGACAGTGTAAAATAACTAGAGTCTACATCCTCTCCAAAAGCTAATTAATGGCCTTAAATTTTTCCCGAGCAATTTTATCAAAAGCTCAATTAATGAAATTTTCCAAGATGCTCCGGTTAATGCCCCTTAGATGAAAGATATCGCGGGTTTTGTTGAGGGGGAAGCTCGGGTGATGTGTGGAATGTGCGGTTGGGTTATTAATACAATACCATCCAGTATTTATTACTACCAGATGTAATCCCAAAATATATAGGATAATGGCATTTTGGCAAAAAATGAATTAGGTTAGGTCCTAATGTTTATTGGAGGGAGGAAGGGTAAAAAAGGAATTAGGAATTCAAGTAGAGGAGGGCATATTTATTCCCTCTCTTCGTCTCTCAAACCCGACAGAGCTCTCTCTCTCTCTCTCGCCTGTGTACTGCTGCTGGTTTCTGTTGTTATTCATTTCATATTCTAGCTTTCATATTTTATTACCGAAACAAAGGTAGTTATTGTTATTTTTTTAATGTTGTTTCTGTCTTAGGATATCTGTCTAAGTTTGATTCTTTTATTAACATTTCTTTGTTTTGCCTCTTCAGTTCACTGTGTTAAATAGTTACATTTTTTACAGAAATTTTAGCCCATATTGCTATCACTCTTTTTCTTTCCAGTAAACAATGCAATCAGCGGGTGTTTTGAGGTTCATACAAACTGTTCTCCATTTCTCAGCTTGAAGTTGATAGAACCAGGTAATATCCAAATAGCTGTACTGGGTCTTTCATATTGATATTCACAGCTCCAGGTTCTAGCAAGTGTTTCTCTTTTAGCAGTTTCTTTTAAGGATTTTCTTTTCGGTACAGTTTGCGTGCCCCTATAAAAGGAGACAACCATGGAACGATTACTTGAAATAGATGGTGCGATAGAATTCTTTTTGATGATTGCCTCCATGAATGTCAATTGGGAAGGCCGCTCTACCGATATCGTAGGGGATAGACTTATTGCCGTCGCAGCAATTGTGAATCGTAAGTTTGGAACTGACCTTAATTGTTTTGATGTAAAATTCACATGGAATAAACTTCGGGCCCTCTGGGAAACCTGGGTACGCGTAGAGACCTATGTGCCTCACAAAATGATTAATTTTACCACTGGAGAAATCAAAATTGATGACTTCGCCTGGGATCAACTAGTGAGGGTTAGTCATATATTTCTTGTCTGTTAACGCTACTTTTTCATCGTTGTCTGTTTCTTTTCTTGATATGTTTGTTGCTTCTTCTTTTCTTTTTCTTTTTTCGTTTCCATGTCTTTTGCTTTGTATTCATGTTCATGCCTAGTTGAGAACAAATACAAAACTTAAACTCACGTATGAATTCAATTCACACAATAGAAAAGAATAAAATAAGTGAAAAAGTGGAGACGAAAAACTCTGCATTCTGTCTTGTATGGATGGTCCGTTCCTTGCTGTTCTTGTTTTGTGGTTGAGTTGACGAGGAGATTATTTATATGTCAGAATGATTTAAAGAAACAGAGCTCTAAAATAAGAGTGGTAGTTTGTTCGGTGAAAGATGTTGTCCAATTTCTATTCAAAATAATAATTTCAGTTATATTTGTGCAGATAGTTCCGGATGCCGAAATTTTTCGAAGGAAAAAAATGATTTCGCCAACCATGGTTTGTACGATTTTTAACCGTACTCCACCGTCGCTAGAAGACCGTGAAATTTTGAGGCGTTTTAATTTACTTCCTAACAATTGATCTCTATTGCTCTCACAAGTCTCGTCACTACATCAACAATCTGATCGCTGTTGCTTTCGCCTTATCGCTGCTCTGATCGTTGATGGTTTCGCCTCACCTCTGCTTTCGCGTTGCCGCTGCTCTAATTGTTGATGTAGCTGAATCTTTGTTTGATGGTTTTGATCTGTCGATTTTGATTGTTTTGATTTGTGGGTTTGATGATTTTGATTAGTGTGTTTTGGGATTTTGATTAGTGGTTTTGAGACACAGCTAATGTTCTATTTCTGTTTTTTTTTTTTGAGACAAGCAAAGTATGGATAATGGTAAACGACTCCAGATGGAAGAAGAAGATTGAACTAATTCAGAAGTCTTGAAATATTATTTTTTGTTGTGCAATGAAATAGACCTAAATACCATTAAATAT
Source organism: Castanea crenata (assembly GCA_020976635.1). Classification (NCBI taxonomy): domain Eukaryota; kingdom Viridiplantae; phylum Streptophyta; class Magnoliopsida; order Fagales; family Fagaceae; genus Castanea; species Castanea crenata. The sequence continues at coordinate 87,471 of JAGHPS010000393.1, read as the reverse complement.
CTTAAGAAGGGATTGGATAAGAAATTTAAGTTGAATTTTAGGTTAGTAGATGTTGTGAGCAAGTATAGAGATATTCATTACAAGTGGCAAATTTGGGAAAAACTTATTAAGAATAAGGAATTCATCTTATTAGCCCTCGCCTGTGCAGCAGATGTTCTGTCTCCTCCATTTACTTCCTACTGTACCCCCAAAATTCTTACAGTCGTAGGTACACAACTCGCTCAAAAAGTAAAAAGCAACTTACTGCCGACAAGTTTACAATATTTTTATACCAAAAATCCGAATAATCCGACCCGGCCGAATATTTAGTAAAATAATATCATGAACTGATAAACCATACCAGTCTGCCAGTGTTGCACTCACGTCATATTAGTCACAATGTCACATCATATACCTTGCCTTTGGTTATTGAGTTGAGTAACGTATAGCGGAGGAGAGGGAACCAATCTGATGAGTCATTTTTGGGTACAACTTCCCAATGTCAAATCCAGCCGTTAAAACCAATTCAAGTTTTAAATTCAACAACGGTGCAGATTAAACTCTACATACTCCAGCCGTTTGACACTTTGACTACTCTAGAATCTAGACAGCCCTAGCACAGAAACATCTTATCACTTATTTAAAGAAATTACGAATCAACGATTAAAACTAAATCTAATATTACAATCCGACGGTCCCGCTACAAACTAATATTTTTTTTTGAAATAAAAACAATTGATTAGATCTCTCACTGACCGAATCTCTTAAAGCCTGAACCAAAGTTTTTTTGAAATAAAAACAATTGTTTTTTTTTTTTTTTTTTGTCTCTTTCCGGTTCTGTGTTCTATCGGACAAAATAAGAGACGTTTATAAAGAATAGAGGGTTGCTATTGTTATTTTCTAGCAATAGCGTCAAATACCCTAGACCGTGAAAGGAACATCAGGAATGAAAATTTTTTTATTGTGGCAAGTTCAAGTTATATTTTTCAAATCCGATGTGCTAAAGATGTTCCAAATATTGTTGCAGACTCTCATTCTTCAACCACATTAAAGGGTGGGAGGTTGTTGCAGACTCTCCGAATACCGTGCATACCCATCGTCAACAAATTTGAATTTCATGGCATCGCTACCGAATACATAATAGCGATGCTATGAAGTTTAAATTTATTGATGATGAATATGAACGGTATTTGAAGTCTGCAACAACCTCCTGCTCTTTAATGTGGTTGAAGAACAAGAGTCTGCAACAATATTTTGAACATCTTTAGCACATCGGATTCGAAAAAGATAATTTGAACTTGCCACAATAGAAAGCTTTTCGTTCCTGATGTTCCTTTCACGGTCTAGGGTATTCGACGCTATTGCTAGAAAATAACAATAGCAACTATCTATTTTTTATAAAAGTCTCTTATTTTTTCTAATAGAACACAGAACCAGAAAGAGACAAAAACTGGTATAGGAACAGAGAAATGGAGATTTTTCCTCAGTTGATAGAACACAGAACCAGAAAGAGACAAAAACTGGTATAGGAACAGAGAAACAGAGATTTTTCCTCAGCTGAAATCCATTGGGATTAAAATGGCGATGTGGACTTGACTTTATATTCAGACTTGACTTTATATTCAATCTTTCCCACGTGCAAGAGCTTAGATGATTGGTGAATGTGAATTGAAAACATAATAACGTAAGGGCATACATTAACCGACCCATAAATAAAAACCCGTAGAACCGACCCGACCGATGGTTTAAAATTTTTTAAAAAAAATTATATATATATGGAATTGTGGGTTATTTGAAGATCACGTAATGTCTGAAGTGAGGACTTGAGTAGAATTGCTGATTGGACTAGCTGAATTGTTTAATGCAAAAGGATGAGACTTGGGACAACAAGGAGTACTCTCTTCTATAAGACAGCAAGGAGTACTCTCTTGCTACACGCAAGACAACATTTTCCATTTCAAATTTTAAAAGAAAGTCTTATCTCCTCACATCATAAATAATATAATTAATTTTTTTAAATAATAAAAATTAAAAAAAAATATTTTAAGTTTTTTTAACTAAGAATATTCAAATTAAACACACACACACATATATATATAATTTTAAAAAATAACGTAAGTTTAGTTTTCGTGTATCAAATTTAGGAATAAAAATAACAAAATCTAACCGTAATAGTTTTAATTCTTCAATGATATTTTTTTAACAAATCTAGTAGAGCACTTGTGGCAATAATATAATGACTTGTAAAATCATCTAATATTAATATGAAGTGCCATATTCCCAACATTTGTACAATACTTTCACAACAAATCATGTGTGATAAGTTGTTATTGATTTAATTTGAACACACCACTTAAATTATTTTTATTCACTAGTATTAGCTAGTAACTATCCTACACTTAAGATTTATTGTAAAAATATTGTGAAAATATTGTGATAGCATTTCTTAATTTTAATTTCTTATTTTTTATTTTATTTTTTCCTTATCTCTTTTTTCATCATCCACACATTTCTTTATTATTATTTCTCTTTTTTTCTCCTCCACACATGTTATTTCCCTTCTCTCTGATCTCTATCTTCACTTTTGACCACTTTTCTTTTTACTTTTCTCCACTACCAGACTACCACTTCATCCACTTCATATTCCACAACATACCAATATACTATATTATAATTATATGTAAAAAATAACGTGAGTTTAGTTTTCGTGTATTAAATTTAGGAATAAAAATAACAAAATCTAAAAGTAATAGTTTTAATTTTTCAATGATATTTTTTTTAACAAATCTAGTAGAGCACTTGTGGCAATAATATAATGACTTGTAAAATCATCTAATATTAATATGAAGTGCCATGTTCCCAACATTTGTACAATACTTTCACAACAAATCATGTGTGATAAGTTGTTATTGATTTAATTCGAATACACCACTTAAATTATTTTTATTCACTAGTATTAGCTAGTAACTATCCTACACTTAAGATTTCTTGTAAAAATATTGTGATAGCATTTCTTAATTTTAATTTCTTATTTTTTATTTTATTTTTTCCTTATCTCTTTTTTCATCATCCACACATTTCTTTATTATTATTTTCTCTTTTTTTCTCCTCCACACATATTATTTCCCTTCTCCCTGATCTCTATCTTCACTTTTGGCCACTTTTCTTTTTACTTTTCTCCACTACCAGACTACCACTTCATCCACTTCATATTCCACAACATACCAATATATTATATTATAATTATATGTAAAAAAAATTGCAGTTCAGGGGCCCCCACTCCCCTTGCTTGCAATGCTTGTACTTTATGTGAATATTTGATGGTGCAACTGTTAGGATTAGTGCCCTTAAATCTTATTGTATGATGCTATGTATGATATTATGTATGACATTGTGTATTGTATGACATGATGTATGACTTAATATTGTGTTTGATAAAGTTATTTTATTATTATTTAAAATAATGGTAACATGAATATGAGACATTATCATATAGTTCATGAGATGCATTGTATGTGATTTATGTGAAAAGTCACAGAAGATGTAAATCACAAGTTCTTTGTAAACTCAGAATTTATAGTTCGTAGTCGGTGATGAAATTGGGCATTTCATTTGCGAAGACTATAACGTGTCAACTAAGATGATTTCTCTTGATCATGGAAGTGGAAACTTCTAGTTGATATGTTGATATGTTTTAAGAGTTAAAACATATTGAACTGGACCGCTGTGAGATTTATTATTCTTCTAACGACTGTCAAATGAATAGTAAATCTCACGACTTCTATTTGCATGAACTCTTAATCCTGAGAGAATAATGGACCTGATCATGAAGTGTAGGTTGCTTTGATATATCAGGAGTGAGACCTAAAGTGACGGTCAAAACCTTAGTATGTTGGGCAGCCACATTTAGTGTTGATGGAACATATATTCTTAATATGGAATTCATAGTCTCTTGATAGAGATATAAAATATTCCCTTGAGATAAGTTTAATGGTTTCAGTTATTCAGAGAGTTAGGCCTAACCACTTTAGTAAGAAATTACTAAAGTATATATTTGTGAAATTGGATTTCATAAATATATAATGAATAACTTTAAAGAATTAAACCGGGTACTCAAGGATAAGATGTAGTAATTTACAAAGTGGCAGTCTACGTTTATGACTTTGTGTTACTACGAATATTTTATGAAGGGGTTACGTGTATAATAAAGTCTTGGGATATAATTTATTAATAAGGCCTAGAGTGCAATTATATTTATATAGTGGTATTAAATATAATTAATGGTAACTTTGGACTTGTCAAGAGTTGACGGAAAAGCCCAAGGCCCATTGGAGCTAGTGTCTTATTGGTTCCTTTTGGTCCCACTCCAAGCCACACACTAAAGCCCAATTGGAAAGGCCTAATAGGCCAGCCCAATTAGATAATCAGTTAATTATAAAGGGAGAAACATACAGATTTTTTTTTAAATTTATGATTAGAAGAAAAAGCCTTAGAAAAGAAAAGAAACGGTGTGTGAGAGAGTGTGAGACACACTTTCATTCTCCCTTTGAAAAACTGATTGAGAGACCACACATTTTGGGCGTAAAGTGGAATTAAAGTGAAGATTAAAAGTGTTCCCAAGTGCTTCTAATCTTTGTTTTGAATTTCTCCACACCAAGGTACGTTATCTTGTTCTTAAATTCTGAAATTTATGCAGTACACGTTATTAATCATGAATGAAATAGACCCTAGTTTGTCACTTCCGCTACCAGAATTTTTCCTTCAGCAACATGATTCCTGCGATTTTTTGTTGTGTGTGTGCCTATGTGGTTACTTGTAGTTAAAATAATTTTCACTGTGGGTAGAGGATGGGTTCAATTATTGGCTAGGCAACGTTGTTTATTTGTGCAGCTGATATGGTTGAACGTGGCATTTGGCTTTTTGCTGCCTTTGTTATTTTCTTGCCAGAGAAGTGTTACCCTCCATTGGTAGTGAGGGTTTTCTTGGATGTTTTTACTGCAATTCATCCAAGCTATCAATTTGGTTGGACTACGTTCGGGAGGAATAAAAAAGGGCAATCTTGTTCTGGCTGGGGGGATTCAAATGATAGCCTAGTAATACTCGACTAGGGGTTTTAAGTTTGAACTCTACCTCTCCTCCCAACTATTTACCTAGCAAAAAAATTTGGAAAAAAAAAGCCTTTCCATTAGATGCTACATAAATGTCCTGGCTTGTTGCCCTTCCAAAGTGCTCTTCCATTGCAGTTGTGGCTAGAGATTGGAGAGGGGAAGTGGTATTTGCTTGTGCTAAGAGAGTTTATTCCAGCCTCCCTATTAAGGCAGAAGCTGAAGCCATTAAACGGGCCTTATGCTTAGCAAAAAATTTAGAAGCAGCTGCTATGATTGTGGAGAGTGACTCCAAGGACTGTTGACGCACTTGCCCCTTTCGGCAAAATGGCTCCCTGGAGAATTAGAGGCATTTGTAGTGAAATTGTCAACTTGATTCTGCTTATTCCTGGATGTCATGTTTCCTGGATCCCTAGGGGGGTAAAGAAAGCAGCCCATTCTCTAGCTAAGTGGTCCTTTTTGAACAAAGTTTTTTGGTCTTTTGATGTTGGTTTCGGCCCTCCTTGTTTTGAGAGTATTATTAAGGATGAGGCTCTTGTTTCCTCTTTGTAATTTCTTTTTGTTTTGTGAATAAAATTTCTGGTTCATCATAAATAAAAAAAAATGTGTCTTGGCCTATTGCCCCAATTTTTTCGACTTTAGCTGTGGAGAATATAACATCTCTCACCTTAAAAAAGTTGGGATTTGACATTAGTTTTTTAACTACCAAATGACATAATGAATATAATATAGTGAAGTAATGAAACAAAACATTTTAGATTTTGGAGCCACAATGAAATGCTATCATTATACAATATTTGCCCCGCACAAGTATTGACAAAAGGTACTTAGAATTTATTCCCATGTCTCAGCCAAGTTTATTACATTTGTAAAATAGCTACTTTGGAGAAGGCCCTGAGGTGTTTTAGGTTATGTTTGGTAGTTTTTTTTTTAATTGATTATTTTCTATTTTCAAATGTAATTTTTTATTTTTGAAATTAAAAACCTTGTTTGGCAACTGAGAATGTATAAAAAATAAAAACTGTTTTTAAAATTCAGTATGGGAAGGAAATTGAAAGCATGTAAAAGTCTATTTTTTGTTTTCAAAAAAAAAAAACATGCATTTTATTTAATGTATCTTTCTCATTTTAATGAGTTAATAGAGTTCAAATCTTAATGAGTAAAAAAAAATATCTTTTAGTTTTTCTTTCTTCAATTTTTTTTTATTTAAAAATTTCAACTCGCTAAACATGTTTTTTATTTCAAACAAAACACTTGATAATTTGGACCCACAATATAATGCTTTCCTTAGACAATGTGTGCACCCACACAAGAGTTGCTAAAAGATTACTATAAATTTATTCTTAGAATATAACCAAGTTTATTAGTTTATAAAAATAGCAATTTTGGTGAAGTCCCAGAGGATTTTTAGTGTTTCTATGAAAGTTTAGAAAGAAGAAGACGTTAAAAGTGAGAGTTAGAATCATTTATTAATCATGGGTAAGGAGTTATAGCCGTCCATAAACTATTTGTGATATTCACAAACGTTTTCATTTTAAGTGGAACAAATATTATCCAAAACACTATCAAATTTGTAAATTCTACAACACTCATATTTTCTAGTTTCGCAAAAGAAACTTAAAATTATTGTACATCTTACATACATCTCTTGTATGTACAGGACTCTCTAAATGTTTTTTTTTTCATTGCCACAGTTTCTTTCACTTTAGTTCTACTAAAGATGAAGTAACACTACCCTTAATAAAAAAAAAAGGAAAAAAGGGACTGTATATCAAATTTTTATTACCAAAAAATGTTATTAAAAAAAATATAGTGATTTAATAATCAAACAAAACATTTGACAATTTAGAGCCGCAACAAAATGATATCCTTAGATAATGTATACATCCACACAAGACTTGCTAAAAGGATACTACAAATTTATCCCAAGTATACAACTTAGTTTATTACATTCTAAATACAGCGATTTTGGAAATTTTTGAAAGAAGTAGGGAAAGTGACCGTTGAAATAATTTATATATCACGGTTAAAGAGTTATAATCATCCAAAAACTGTTTCCAATATTCACAAATGATGACGCACATAAAATCAGTAGGCTGAATGCTTCGAGCCTCAATGGGCTAAAGGTTGCTTGGAAGGTCTGAAAAGAAAGAAACACAAGATCAATGGTGACTGAGGTGAGCAGGCCAAGAACTCTCCAATGCTTAGGTTAGTTTTTCTCTCTAGAACTCAAGAATTCCAACTTTAGGAATGGTGGAAACTTAGTTTCATTTGATGTGAATAAGTGCTTATATAGTGAGTTTTGGAGTGGTTACTTGTTTAGTAACTTTCTCAACGTGGATGGAAGTTATAATGTTCAAACTTAACTTCCACGACTGCTATGGAAGTTAGAAGAGTCAGACTTATCTTCCACAACTGCTATAGAAGTTAAGAACTTAGTAGGAAGTTATAGCGATCAACAATGATTTTGCTCATACTTCAGAATAGTAGAGCGTGGCCCGAATTATAAGCTTTTGAACATAAAACTACTATGAAAATTCTCTAAGTGTTGAGAGGTCATACAGGTATGGACGAATTGGAGATTAGCTCAAAATTGATTCCTTTTGTGGGTTGCCTTTTCTAGTTTAGCTCAAAAAAAAAAAAATTTGTTAATTTTTGGGTTGGAAGTATGGGATTTTATTATATTTGAGCTAAACTTTTTAGTTTTGTGTTAAAAATACAATCAAAATAGACATTAAAAATTAGAAATATGAGCCCTAAAAATGTAATAAAAATGATAAATATTCAAAAGTTTTATTCGGTGCACTTTGACCCACTTAATTCTTGGGTTGAAAAGTATGAGATTTTATCATATTTGAGCTAAACTTTTTAGTTTTGAGTTAAAAAATACAATCAAAATAGACTTTAGAAATTAGAAATATAAGCCCTAAATATGCAATAAAAATGAAAAATACTCAAAAGTAATATTTAGTTTACTTCGGCCCATTCAATTCACTTTGGTTCTATCTAGTCCACTTTGGTCCTACTTAGTAGGCATTGTTCCTATTCAATCCACTACAGTCCTATTAATTCCTATTAGGTACATTATCATCTTGTTGTATACAATAACACATACACTTTTGTATTTATACATATTAGATGCTAAGCAAAATAGGGAAAATTAACTATAACTCACTACTGAAACTAACAAAACTAACCGCTTAAAAAAAGTGCTAAACACGTGACAAATAACTATTACTAACAGCTAAGCTACATGTAGTTAAAAAGAAGAAGAAGAGTAAACATCACTTGTTTCGGCTGTTTCTTCTTCATATTAGAAGGAATTTTTCTTTTTTTAATCTTCTCTTTTAAAAACAATCTGTTCTTTTTATTTTATTTTTTTATTATTATGATAAAACCCTCGACTATCACTAAGCGGCTAAGTCTACTGGACCAATGTGGTAAACAAATGACAATCCACAATTATCATAATTTTGGTATCCTTCAATATCTCATTATACTTGTACCATTAAAAAAAAAATTATAAAGGAGAATTCACCTTTCCAGAGAGGTTCTATACATTTATAAAAGATTTTGCAACTACTAGTAAAACTATATCAAGTCAAAGTTATGTTACTCCCCCTATTCACACAATATTTATGTGGACTTCACACAATATGTATTTGGACTATAAAAGGTTTGCTATTGTATCAAATTATTAGACTTATTATATCAATTTATTCAATTATTTGAATGTAACATCATTATGTAACAAACTCAAAAAGACATTGTTTTAAACCATTTAATGGAGTTTTCTAATAGTAATTAACCAATTAAAATGATAAAAGTTAAGCTTAGTGGACATCAAATTATAGGGTTTAATTATATTTAGGAGTGTCCATGGGACAATCTTGGTCTACTTTGTATCCAAGCCAAACTTGACCCAACAACTTCAAGTTCTGAAGAGGCTGGCCTCTTACCTATTTCTAGACACTTAAAACTCTTTTGATTGAGTTGGCCGAAATCGATTTTTAGTGGAACTCAGCAGATTCGATGAGATCTCTCCCAAATCTGGCAAAGATCTCACTCTGTGATATCTCAATTAGATCTGGCAAAAATCTCACAAATCTAGTAAGATCTCCACTTGATTTGAGGGAGATTTCCATAAATCTATGAAGAATGGAGATAAATACTGCTCATGGTGATGTCGGCAAGGGAAGGAGGAGAATATCTTTGAAGTCTACAGTCAGGTTGAGACTTTTGGGTCTCAGATAGCCAAACCCATCATTCGACCCTCCTTCCTCTCCTTCCTCATCTGTTGAAGATGTCGACCCGCCGCCAACCACGTCCTTACTCAATAGAAATTACATTAACATGTAAATTTGTTATGAATATGTGTGTGTGTGTGTGTGTGTATAGAGGGCTAGATTCAAATTACACTTGGTGTAACTTTAAGTAATGTTACACCAACCAATAGTTTTTAATTGGGTGCAAATTTTGACAAATCCACCGTTGGATTACATTATTTTTGTATATCATCCATGCCTGCAAAATTTCAAGGTGATCAAAGATCAATAGTCATGTCTTCAATCAATTATTTAAATTCAAGTTTTTGTAGTTTGAAATAATGCACAAAAGATTAGTTGGTGGATCGAATGATAAGTTATATTTGATTGACATGAAATTTGGCATGCATGTTAAGAATATATAAAACATGTAATTCAACGGTTAGATTTTCAAAATATGAATTCAATAATAAGTTATTGAGTGGTGTAACATTGTTTAAAGTTATACCAGGTATAATTTGAACCCAACCCATATATATATATATATGAGATGGGTTCAAGTTACACCTGGTGTATAAAGTTACATATTTTTTGAGTCATAAATTTCCAAAAGATCAAACGGTTAAAAAAGAAAACATATTAGCATTGTGCACCATTGATGCAATAGTCACTCCACAGGTATAAATGCTTGTGGGGTGTGAGGGGTAAGGGTCGGGGTTCAAGTCTCCAAGAGGGAGTTTCACTCAGATATACACTTAGATTAGGCCAGAGTATAAATTCTATCTTGTATTAAAAAGAAGAAGAATATAATATATATATATAAGATGGGTTCAAGTTACACCCGGTGTATAAAGTTACATTTTTGAGTCATAGATTTCCAAAAGATCAAATGGTTAAAAAAGAAAACATATTACCACTATACACCATTGGTGCAGTGGTCACTTCACAAGTATAAATGCTTATGGGGTGTGGGGGGTAAGGGTCGGGGTTCAAGTCTCCAGGAGGGAGCTTCACACAAATATACAGTTAGATTAGGTTAGAATAGAAATTCTATCTTGTATCAAAAAAAGAAAAAAAAAACATATTTATCCCTTATATCATTAAATACTTACCTAATTAATAGTTTCCACGTTATCTCTCTCCACATTAAATATTTCTTTTGTCTCTCTTTGAGAAATTACAATTTTCTGGTGGACCACGTCACTTGTCCACCATTTCACTAAAAGACTCCCACTTGTTTAAAATTGTTGAGTCAGCAATCAATTTCTGGTTACAAAATTTTCTAACTCAAAAATTTTAAATATGTGGGAACTCTTTTAGTGGAATAGTGGACCACGTCACTTGTTTACCATGAGAACCTTATAATTTCTCCTCTCTTTATTAATTCTTTAATTTCCTTTTTCTTCGCAATTCTTTTTTTTTTAGAAACTTTTCTTTGCAATTTTTTACAAAATTTGAAATCAGTGTGGCTATGGAGAAGTTAGTTTCAAGTTGGTGTCCATTTTTTATTATTTTCTCCAATAAGTTAACATTAGAAGTGGCTTAGTTGTTACAGATTTACTTGTTTACAGTGGTGTGGCTATTATGAGGTACTGTTTAATATCAGCAAGACCTCATAATAGTAAAATTTTAAACCAGCAAGTATAATAGTATCCGAATTCCTAACAATTTTTCAAAACAAAAAAAATTCAAGTTCAGGGATGCCCGTGATCAGACCATTTGAATTTCTTGTAAATAGATTTGACTTGTTATGTCTGTTGACTTATATAGTACCATTTGAATTTCTTGCAAACAGATTTGTACTTATTATACTTATCTAGTTATCTGTTTGGAGTTAATTAGTGATGTTTAGAATTGAACCAAGTCTTCCTACCTATGGGTGGACGGACGAACCAAGTCACCCACAAGTGTCTTGGTCAAAATTTCAAATCTTCCTACTTACGGGTGGATGGACGAACCAAGTCACTTATAAGTGCCTTGGTCAAAATGCTAAGTTTTCCCACCTATTGGTGGAAGGACGAACCAAGCCACTCATAAGTGCCTTGAACAAATTTTAAGTCTTCCTACCAATGAGTGGAAATATAAACCAAGCCACTCACGAGTGCCTTGGTCAAAATTCCAAGCCTTTCTACCTACAGGTGGATGGATGAACCAAGTCACCACAAGTGCCTTGGTCAAAATTCTAAGTCTTCCTACCTACGGGTGGACGGACGAACTAAGTTACCTATAAGTGCCTTGATAAAAATGCTAAGTCTTCCTACCTACTGGTGGAAGGACAAACCAAGCCACTCACGAGTGCCTTGGACAAAACTCCAAGTCTTCCTACCTATGGGTGGACGAACGAACCAAATCACCCACCAGTGCCTTGGTCGAAATTCTAAATCTTCCCACATACAGGTGGACAGATGGATGAACCAAGTCACCTATAAGTGCCTTGGTGAAAATGCTAAGTCTTCCTAGCTACTGGTGGAAGGACAAACCAAGCCACTCAAGGGTGCCTTGGACAAAATTTAAGTCTTCCTACCTATGAGTGGGGTGGACAGACAAACCAAGCCACTCACAAGTGCCTTGGACAAAATCCTAAATCTTCCTCACTCACAAGTGCCTTAGACAAAAGTCTAAATCTTCCTGCCTATTGAAGGACGGACAAACAAGCCCTTCCCAAGTGGCTTGGTAAAAATTAAAAAAAAAAAAAAAAAGGACGAACGAACCAATCCACTATCAAGTACCTTGGTAAAAGATCCAAATATTCCTACCTATAGGGTGACCTCCAAAGATGATTGACTCAAATAAAAATCATCTAACCAAGACACCAAAATGACAAACGACTCTCCTAAAATTTATTAAGTCCATAGAATGGGCGGATACAAATTATTATCCAATTTTTTTTTTGAGTAGAAACGATAGTTGGTTTTATTGATGTGTATCACTTTGTACAATGGAGAAGAGAAAAGATAGACATTCTTCTAACCAAATAATGACCTCCTCTTTCTTTTTTGCAGCATTAGCTAAAGAGTGCAACTCAATTACATCTTCTTAATAATAGCAATATCTTCCAAAATCCACACCGCCTCTAGAGAGCATATTCGGTCAGAGTTCAACAAGTCCACCAATTCTGCAAAATTACATTCCAACTGCACATGGGAGAAGTTGGTATTTTGATAGAACAATAGAGCTTTCCTCAACACACAAGCGGCTGTACACAGTAGATCCAACTCTTCACACCTGTATCACATGCAATAGCTAACACTTCTCCAAGATTATTTCGGATAACGAGTCCAATACCGCCTGGCCCTTTGGAACGCGCGCAACAAGTACTACTTTGAAAAGGTGCAGCTGCAATCAAAAGTTCTTGTTGATGGTATCTATACCCTGCTGTCCAAATACCAGAGATCAGAGATTGATGAAAGCTCAGAACAGGGATTATTCTTTGGGTATTGTATTGTTTTGTTTTATTAGCCTAGATTTGCAGCTAAGCCCTACGGGCAGCTTAAAAGACTGGGTTATTTGCATGATGTTGACTGGACAGTTTTGGGTCCAGTTTTTTTCTTTTTCTATGTCGGTTTTTGTCAAGCTTATTCAATAAAATTCTATTGTTCCCATTTCAAAAAAATAGAAATAAAAAAAATAAGTTGAAGTGGGTGTATATAGGATATGCTATAACTTTTATATTTTAAGATATGTAAATCCATGGAATATAATAAACATATATTGGAATGCTAAGAGCATTCACACTAAGAGTATTAACATTAATGGCTGTTTTATCACCTCAAACACCAAAATGAGAATTTTATCAATGGTGCCATAGCTCAATAATTTGGTACTAGTACCAGCTTATTGTAACAACTTGCTATTAATTTTTTGTTATTTCATTGTTTCTCTTACGGTCTCACACACACTTTCAATCTCTTCTCTCTCCTCTCTCATTTTTCCTCTGCTCTGTTTCTCAATCTTTCTCCACCTTAAGCACAAGCACTATCTCTCTTCATCCCTTGTTGCCACTGCCAAATCACCTGGGTTTGTGGTGGTGGATCGGTTTGTAGTGGTTAATGGTGGCTAGTGATTGGGTTAATGGTGGTAGATTGGTTTGCAATAATGGTAGTGGTTGATGATGTAGTGAGTGGTTGTGATTTGAAGAAAGGGAGAAGATAGAAAGATAGAGATAAAGAGAGAGAAAAAATAATAAATAAATAAATAGTATTTAACAGAAATATGAATATAAGAGCATTGATGTGGCATGAGTTGTAATATGGTAAGTTAAAATAAAAAATTTCCTACACCAATGCAAATGTTCTAAAAGAGGTAAAAAAGCTAAAAAGCTATTTTATATCTCTAACTACTAAAAACCACCCAACATCAACGGTGTTATATCTAAGAATTTTTGCACACATGCAATTGTAGCAACTTACTGTAGCATGTTGTTATCAATTATTTATTATATTTTATCTTCCCGCTCCGCCGCATACTTTATTATATTTATTGTAACGGTTATTTGTTGTGTTGGATGTATTATTTTATTGTGTTATTTATATTATTTTAATGTGTTGTTAAAATAAAATTAAAACCATTGATGTAGGGTATTTTGTAAAGTAAAGTGGTAAAATAAATTTTTGAAATGCTAAAAACTAAAATTTTTAGCTTCTTTGATATGAATATTATTTTGTAACTCAATTAAAACCTTCTAGTATTTTCAATAAAAATGTTTAAGGCTTAAATTCTCACTCTTCTAACTGTTAAAATATCAAAATAATATAATGGATAATATCAGCCTATCCAATCCATCCAATTTCAAACAATTGGGAAGAAAGAGGAATAGAATTTATATTTTAAGCATTGAGAAAAAGAAAAGAAAAGAAAACCTACTAAAAGTCCATCCTACGATTTAAACTTTACATAAAATCCTGTCAAACTTGTGATTTCATTCTCTAGGTGTGGACAATTACTCAATATTAAACACATTTTCAAGATGTGATTCTACTTGAACTTGAAAAATGCAAGTTTACAGTCAATAGTATTATAATTTAGTGGCATTGACAAAACTCCTTCATAAGGAAAATCTAGGTGCAAATCCTCATTTTCCATTTAGTATAATAGTTAAATTATCATTAAAAATAATATTTGGCCCGCATTGTCTTAAGCAAACATTTATTGTAGACCCATATAATCTGATATTCTAGCATTCATTCATGGATATTCATATCAAAGAAGCTATTCTTTAGTTTTAGTTTTAGCTCTCTCTTATTATGAATCATCCATCACTTTCCTTAGACTCATGTATAGAGGCCGCACAAGCCTACAATTCTCTTCTTTTCTCCATGCAAAAAAGAATAAAATCAGTCTGGTTTTCTTTTGGGCTATTATGCCTTTTGTACATACCTTTTATTTTATATTTAAAACAGAAAAATGCATATTACTTGTGGGGTTTTATGATATGTAACTATCATGAAAGTTGTGCTCTACGGGGTTGCAACTTGCAAAAAACCCTTTCTAAGTCTTCAAATAGAAATATAACTGCCAGAACAAATGCCTGCGATTGGAATCAATGACGCACTTTCTGAGCACTTAAATTATTTTTATTCACTGGTATTAGCTAGTAACTATCCTACCCCTTAAGATTTATTGTGAAAATATTGTGATAACATTTTTTAATTTTAATTTCTTATTTTTTATTTTATTTTTCCCTTATCTCTTTTTTCATCATCCACATATTTCTTTGTTATTATTTTCTCTCTTTTTTTCCTCCACACATTTTATTTCCCTTCTATCTGATCTCTATATTCACTTTTGACCACTTTTCTTTTTACTTTTCTCCACTACCAGACTACCACTTCATCCGCTTCATATTCCACAACATACCAATATACTATATTATAATTACATGTAAAAAATTTGCAGTTCAGGGGGCACCTGCCCCCTCCCTCCCCCCCTGGTACCACAGGTCCCATTTAAAAAAAAAAACCTGAAAAGTGCTAATACCGTTCATGAACAGTATATAAATAGTATCCAAACCAAACCTAAAATTCACTCTCCACTTATGCCAGCATTCTCAAGACACATTTCAAGCTATAAGTCGCTACTAAAATCACATGTGAAGATAAAACAAACTCTGGATAAGGCCAACGGCTGATACATCACAAAAGAACAAAATTGCTGGTGGGAAGATTATTCGCCGCATTCTCTATAGGGTGATACAAAACCCATTGAGTCCCAGTAGAGGCATTTCCACTAAAAGTTGGAGCATGTGTCGTATGTAGCAAAATTTGCCCCATAATGTTTAAGCTTTTTTTTTTTTTTTTTTTTTTTTTCTTTTTGAGAAAGATATTTGAGGTGTCTTGACTTAAATTAATGAGGCTTCAAAAAATAAAAAAAAAGATTTAAATTAATGAACATCTACTTTCCTGCCACAAAAATACAGATGAATTTCTCATTTGATATTTTATGTTTTTTTTTTTGAGAACGTACATTTGATGGTTCAATTTGAGTAAGGTTTTTCCTAATATGCTCTTACGGAATATTTAACTGTAATAAAAGGGGAACGTCATATATATAATAAAAAGTTCAGACATACGGCTTAAAAATATTTAGAAGGCCTTTAAAAAAAAACAAAAAGACTTGTTAGGAATAGTCTATAGTTCCTTACCTATACAGTACTAGGACAATAAGTATACATTGCTGTCCCGCTAATGGGCACAATGTTGTTCATTATATTTCATTATAACATACTTATGCCTCAAAAAGTTGCTTGGAAGATGATCAAAAATCTCCCGAATTTCAGGGTCTTTAAAAATGGACGAACAAAATTGAATATAAATCTCTGAGGATTTCAGTTCATCAATTTCATGGACCTTGAGCGTATAGCATTTATTTCTTCCTCTTCAACCTCTTCGCGAGACGGTCTCCGCCTTTTAGAAGGCGTTCTGCTTGAAGACATATTCCGACGTTGACTTGAATGCTCTTCAAGCGCTAGCCATGGTGGAGTACAGTAAAAAATGGTACAAACCATGTTAGGAAAAATCAAAGGTTTCGGAACAACCTGCACAGATATAACCAAAATAATAATTTTGAATAGAAATGGGACAGCATCTTCCGCCGAACAGACTACCATTCTTATTTTAGACCCTCTCTCTTTAAATCATTATGACAAATAAAAATAATCTCCTCCTTAACCGAACCACAAAACAAGGACCGCAAGGAACGGCCCATCCATGAAAGACGGAATGCAGAGTTTTTTGTCTTCACTTTTTCGCTTGTTTTTTTGTTTTCTATTGTGTGATTTAGACACATACGTGAGTTTTGTAGTACTAACGTGAATACAAAGCATAAGACACGGAAACAAAAAGATAAAAGGAAAAGAGAAGCAACAAACATATTAAGAAAAGAAACAGACAACGATGAAACAGTAGCACTAACAGGAAAAAAAAAAAAAAAAAAACTAACCCTCAATAATTGATCCCACGCGAAGTCATCAATATCGATGTCCCAGTAGTAGAGTTGAACTTGCCGTGACAGGTATAATGTTCTGTTTTAACCCAGTTTTCCCACATGGCCCGAATTTTTGCCCATGTCAACCTTATATTGAAGTATCAAGCGCAGTACCACATTTTCGGTTGATCTCAATGTCCGTGGTACTGCACTTGATGCATTAGATATAAAATTCATGAAGGCAGCCTCCAAGAAGAACTCCATTGCACCGTCTCTTTCCAGTAATTGTTCCATGGTTGTCTCACCTGTCCTTCTTAAGAGGAATGTGAAAGTTGTACTCTCTCTCTCTCTGGTGTTGCTTCCTTAAGTGAAAGACATTGCGGGTTTTATAGAGGGGGAAGCTTGGGGGGGGGGGGGGGGGTTGGGTCTCTCGTTTGCAGGGCTAGAGACATAGTTGCAACCAGCTTGCACCTTATTTCAATCCTGGTGGTTCAAAATTTAGAAACTTGAGAATTCATTGGACGCACACTTACTACAGTTACGCTTTATTGCAGCTACTGCTACTGCTACAGCTATATTACACTGTTAAGGGCTATCAATTTGACATAAAACTGCTTTTTCTATAAACAAATCTGATAGGCATGGGTCATAGTTGCTTTCACATCTGACAAGATTTGCCTGCTAATAAGAACAAAACAGCTCAGATAAAATTGCTGACTCATCTAAATAGTACTGCTCATGGGACTGATGTGATGACTTCACGTGGCTGTGCTAATGAAAAAAAGAAGAAGAAGAAGCTCAACGTTAGACATCAAGTTAACGTTAACGTTAATGTTATTAAAATAATAAAATATAAAAAAGGTGTTGGCCAGCTATTTTCAGTGGAAACTTAGGACAAAGAGAACTTTTAGGGTTCTCACTCAAAAGTCACAAGTCTTACTTCCAGTTCACAGTGCTGACAAAAAAATAAGTGCATAGTGTGAGTGTGTGACCACAAACAAATGAGTGATTTTTTTAGTGAAATCAAGTAAAAAGTTTTAGAGTAAAGAGATAAAAACTTGTTCACATAAATATGGAAGAATCTAATTTTTAAAGTAATGAAGGTATAATTTATTTTGTTTCATTTTTTTTAAGAATGTATTATGATTTTTTGTGATATGTTTGCTCCAAAATAAAATATATAGAATTGTAATGAGGTATGAATTTAATGCTTTTTTTGGTGAAAAATTTAATGCTTTGTTGTGATATGTTTGCTCCCAAATAAAACATATAAAAATGTATTGAGGTATGAATTTAATGCTTTTTTTTGTGAAAATTTTAATGCTTTGTTGTGATAGGTTTGTTTCCAAATAAAATATATAAAAGTGTGTTGAGGTATGAATTTATTGATTTGTTGTGATAAGTTTGCTCCCAAATAAAATATATAAAGGTGTTTGCTCCCAAATAAAACATGTGTAGTGATATATGTTTTTTTTGTTTTGTTATTATATTCTAAATTTACGCATGTGTATGTGTGTGTGTATATATATATATATATAATATGATAGGAATAAATAATATATTCATCTTTATATTGGTAACTATGTCTAAGCATCCTTTAATTTACAAAATTAGAATATTTATAATGTGTAATCATAATTTTGTCTCTATAATGTGTAATCATAATTTTAATTGGGGTTTGATTTTTAAGTGTGATTGAATCAATATGCTAATATGATTTTTAAATGTTTCTAGTGGAAAGACCGAAGATGTCATGCAGCCAAGAACTTTAGGAACTTCACAAATCCAGCACAAATTATTGGCTTGGAGCCAAGTGACATTTATCATAACACCAAGTTTCTTTTGTTTGTTATTTTATTTTTGAGAAATACATTTGTTCTCTTTGGATTTATTTTGACTTGTTGCCAAGTGAAAGTTATATATTAACTATAATTTTAGTGTTAATGGAGATAGGAGTATGGCTTTGGAGTAGAAAACCGTGATTTGTAGTTTGCATTATTTTTCATTGATTGGTAATACAATTCAGGATAAAATTGTAGTGGTGGTGTACTTCTCAGTCTTCAAGCTCATGGTACAAAGTGTTGACTATTCAAAGTTTAGAGCATTTATAGTGTAAGCAATTACGTGCACCTAAGAATACTATGTATTTGCTTTGCATCCCGGACAGTTCAGCCGTCATGCATGGAACTCAATCTGAAACATATTTCATTTCTCTCTTCCAAATGTGCTCTATAAATAGAACTTTGTGGTCCGTAGAGAAGAACCATCACACATAAAAAACATTGACACAAAGTTTTATAATTCAGCATCTAGAATCTTCACAATGTTTGATGGCCTTTATCTCTGTTGCAATTCTCACTTGCTGTTTTGGCCTCATCCTTCAGTCCATCTTGCAACTAAGGATAACTCTGTCAGATCTCTTTGAATTGCAGCCTAACCCTCCTTTATTCATGCTGCCAGTATCTTGTTCCCGAGGATACATCATGAATAGAAATAAACAACCCCCAAGTTTTTCCCCTGTTCCCACCTACTACAAACAGAGTGTCATGTGTTCAGGCCGAAAGTTGCGTCCAGGGTTATATGGCTAACGCTCCTTCCAAAATCACCTTTAAGCACCAATGATTCCATGAAAATGGTGATTACAATATATATTTGGCATCAAGTTTTTCCTTCTATTTTCTCTGGAACCGAACAGAAGCTAAGAACTTCATTGATGATTTAGAGAGTGCGATTTCATTGTCACCTATTGAACCTTGTGGATTTTCTTGAACCCGTGCATGCTGATGATCTACAAAATTAAACACAAAACATGAGAGACGAATTTCTAAGTTTTCAGTGATAAACAAAAAATGAAAAAAGCTACAAGAAGGTGAAAAAACCAGTGAGACCATGGCTGTGTGACTGTGTCGGCTGGGAGAGAGTTACAACTTACAACAAAGTGATTTTCATTTTTGTGGTGAAGAGGATAAATGAAATACAAGAAACAAGCGGGATGATTGAAATTTGAAATTTGAAATTGAGGTGCGCCGAAAACTTTTGATACTGGTAAAAGAATTGTTGAAAACAGCTGGCGAATGGGATAGTTAACGGGACGTTTGGGACTTTAACGTTAACGTCAACTTGATGTCTAACGTTGAGTTTGTTTTTTTTTTTTTTCATTAGTACAGTCACGTGAGTCAGCAATTTTTGTTCTTATTGTGACTTTGTAGTCCGGGACTATGTAAGAATTTTCCTTAGCTGAGAAGGACCTCAAAGTTTCAGCTCTTTTTTTTAATTCTTTTGGTACGGTTCGGAAGGCAATTACTTTAAGTTCATGCCATCTTTACTCGATCTAATGTACAAAATTTCAAAGACTTAAAGAAAAAGAGAAGGTTTGAAGAAGGTAGTTCATCCTTAAACTTGTATAAAATTGAAGAAAAAGAGATAAGAACTTCAATGCTCTTGCTTTATTTTGTATAAGGTTTTTTCAAGATAAGCAACGTAGAGACCGTTTTTGGTCATTGGGGAGCGATGCTATGAAAAAGATATCAAAGTTTGTATGGACAGTTACTGTGCATGTGTTTTAAAAATATTGTCCCTTTGCGGGTTAGTTATGTATTATTATGGTCCTAAACTAGACATACATGTATTATATTGCCTATCATGGGCCCAGACTTCTTATTGTCCATTGCGGGCTCAAACTCATGTATTTTGAGCATTGCCTCTGCTTGTATTTTGTATATTCAGCTCTTGTACAGGACATGAAGCATTTTGGGATTGTGTCCTATTTATTTTTATTTTTTAAGGAACTGGACCCTTTTGTTTTTCTGAGAAGCCTTAAGGAACTAAACCTAAAGATTTACAACCACATATTTTCTACTTCCAGGCAAAAATAAATGCAAGAATTTTACAAAAACAGATACGATGCAATTAGAAAATAAATATAAAAATTTAGGTAAATTTAAACTTTCTTCAAATAACAATATTACTTTGGTTATAAAAAATAATGTTTAAAATGTGTGTAATATTGTTTAAAATGTGAAAATGTGTGTTAGAACTAAACTACCAAACTATGCCAATGATCCAAATTCAAATAAAAGAAATGTGCAAAGCTAACAATCATTGATGCATTTTATCAAACAAATGAGTGCATAAGGAATGAATACAAGTAGTAAAATTAGGAGATAAATTACTAATGGGTTGTGTTAATGGGCACCGCACTGTGCCGGTTAACCACAAAATTTTTTTACTTTTTCCTGACACTATTTTTGTGTTTTTTTTTTTTTTTTTTTTTTGCAATTCATGTTATTTTTTTATTTTTTAGTACTATTCAAAAAATTTTGTGTTTTCTGCACTTAACCACCACCAGGCGGTGCTGGTTAACATTTTCCATTACTACTAATACCCAATACAAAAATTGTTCAACATACATCATTCCATCAAAGACTAACCATAATCATTAAAAAGATCAGTAATACCTATTGCAGAAAATTTCAAGGCCAAAAAAATCATAAAATTTTAAGGGCTCGTTTGGTACATGTATTTAGACAATAGTTTTCAATGTTTTTTTTAAAAAAAAAATATATGTATGAGTGAGAAAATATATAAAAATATGAGTAATATTATTTAAAAATAAAAAACATGCGTTAAACTCAAGTATCAAACAAGCCACAAGACATCAGTCTGTTTTGTTTCTAGCCTTTCACGTGAATATCTTCTTTTCTTTTCATTTTTTTGTTGGCATTGTTTCACGTAATTTTCTATCTATTTTATAAAAGCAATTGACAAACTGTGGCTTGATTATTGTATTTGATATCATATTCTGCCTTTAGATGCTATTTCTTGTCCTTTGATTACTGTAGATTGAATTAATATAAACGCACGATAATTATTTATTATTCCTTTCATTTTATTTATGCAAACCTCACGTCGTGGAAGGAACTGTTGAGTTTGGAGCATTACTATTTTTTTTGAAACTGAATTTTCAATTAAAAAAAAATCAATAAATTTGCTCTGAAAACTTTTATAAAAAAAAAATCAATGGTTCAAAGTGCCCAAGTTAATAAATTTGTAGAGTGTAATTTTGAAACTGAATTTTCAATGAATTATATGTATAATGATCACAGTAAGTTAGTCGCAATTGAAAAGCATAAACAAACCGTTTGAGCAAGAAAAATTCTCCTTGATAAGGTCTGAAGAGGGTTCTTATATATTTCTTTAGAACTTAATCACAATTACAGTTCTTGAGTGTACAGTTATTTCTCTTTCGATTATCTAATGATCCCCTTGTAATGAGATTTTCCTTCTTTAAATTTTCCTTCCTCACTTTATCTTAGCTCTTCACGTGTAGATCAGATTGCTGGCTTTGATACTTGTTCCATCAGCACGTTTGAAGTCTTTGTGGGTAGCTATAAGGCTGGATATTACTGTTCAGATATTACCTCCTCATTAATACAACCAGAGGGTTTGGTGTAGAGCATTCAATGCGGTAGTAGTAGTTTTATCCTCTAATGTTTTCCAACTTTTTTTGGTCTTATTTCAACCTGATGTTTATCCTTATCAATATGATCGTCTGTTGTCTTATTCTTGACGAAAAGTCAAACCTATGACCTCTATTCGGTTTAGCCGAGGAAGTATTTCTTTTTGGACAACACTTTCAAATCCTCATGACCAAAATCCTTCCGCGGGCCATTATTCTGTAGGCCTCTATCATTATTAGTTTATTACACATCCGTGGTGAGTAAAGCTATTAGCACAACACTTATCATCCACACCAGTTCATGTAAAAACTTCTACCATAGAAAAAACTACAAATTTTACACATTTAGAGCAAATGAACACCCACATCAGTGGGTGTAAAAATATGTAAAATTGTGCAAATTCATCCACGAGCTATAGTAACTATGAATATTTACACGGTTACTGTAGCTCGTTTATCCCATTATATAATAATTTTTCGTTCACTTTTTTTTTTTTTTACTCTTCTCCGTGCTCAACAAATCTAGTTAAAACTCAACTCCTCATCTTCTTCTCTTTCCTCAGATGCATACAAACACACCCACACAAACACATCCACACAGAGATACACTTGCTCAAAAAAAAAAAAATCAGAGATACACAAACACAGATCGGTGCTTGACTGGATCGGAGCTTGTGGGTGTTTCTTGTGGATCGGAGCTCGAGGATTGGAGCTTGAAGTTGTGAGTAGGTGCTATGGATCAGAGCTGTGGATCGAACCTGTCAGGAGAGTTGATCTGGAAAATGGATGATTTGAAAAATGAATAGAGATGGGTAGAGAGAGAGAGAGAGAGAGAGAGAGAGCGTGTGCATATGTATAGGATAGTTAAGAGAAATAATAAAAAATTTGAGAAAATTGATTATTTAATTGAAAGAGGTAGTAGAATATATGAACTGATGTAGCTACTCTTAGTTTAAAATGTGCAAAAAATTGTTTTTAACTGACATCTTTACTTTACTGTTAACGCAACTAATTCGACAAATCCGAACTTATAACTTTAATAAAATTTTACTTTAGATATAAATATATGAAAAGACTTGAGACTTAAATGACATCTCATTAAAAGACTTCAGAAGCTAGAAGAAGCAACTTTCTCTCTTTCTCTCGCCCCAGTCTCTCCAAAACAAATCTAAACCTCCCAAAACAGTATGACACAGTGACTAAAGGATTTTCAAATAATTATTTTCCGTTTTTAAACAGTATTTTATATAGTTTTATATATTTTTTCATTCACACGTATTTTTATAAATATTTTTAAATAATAAATTTTAATTTTTGAACACATGTACCAAACGGACCCTTAACTTTGATTTATTTTTTTTAATATATATATTTTCTAAAAACTTAAGTGGCAAAGGCTAACCCATATGACATCTTTTTTATTAATTTTTTTAAAAATGCAAGCAACGAGATTCAACGATGAGACTATTCCTCCTAACATTTTTTGACTTAGAAAAGTGGTCTCCAGACACACGTTGATGTGATAAAATGGCACACGTTACTACACCATTTCGAAAAACCAATAATCCCCTTGGCAGTGCCACCTAGAGATTTTGTCATATGTACATGTAATGCTCTTTATGAGAAATGACATTTCTGACCAAACAAACCCCTTCCTCCTCCAATTGCTTTCGAGCCTTAACTCTTTTTTTTTAAGTAAAAGTCTCGTGTTTTTAAATACATTTTTTTAGTTTTTAAACAACAATATATGTATTTCAATATACTTTTTCACCTATATGTATTTTAAAAAATACAAACGTTACTGATTCAACGTTATCAAACAGCTTCTATATTTTTAGAATCATATATCAACAGGACACAAATGATTTAGACATTAGTGAACTCAAATTGTAAACAAACTAGTGTAAACTTGACTATTACTGTTTTGGTTTTACCATGTAGAAAATTTGCAAATTGTGGAGATCAGAGATATATGAAAAGAAGACAAAACAGAAATCCTCCTCATTAGATTGGTTCATAGCCAAATAACTAATTAATTATTTTTATCCCAATGTAAAATTTAAAACAAATGGTCATAAAAAAAAAGGTGTTTTTACATATAATATTTATTTAGTTAAAGATGATATAGTCTCACATAAAAAAGATCATCAAAGATTATCTCAATTAAAAAATATAAAATGCGGGCATAATAGTATTATAAATTTTACCAATATACTCTAAGAGTACACAATAGTATATCATATTTAGATAAAATTTTATTGAGAATTAAATTTTTTTTATAACATTTTATTTTTAAATGCGTACCTTAGAATTAAGACACATTAACCAGATCCTAATATTATTATTATACTACAGCTTTGAGCCTGATGTGTTTGAGAGAGGAGTGTAGAATCTTGCAATGGTGGTGGGTCTTGCACCGGTGGGTAATTGTTGCATGGGTCTAACCATCCAGGTCTTGGTTCATTTGTGACTAAACTTGGTAACGGGTCCAAAGCACTTTTGTCCTTTTCAACAAATCACATCAAATAATCTTTATGTTAAATCATTCAAATTATTGCCCTAAGTTGTGGAGCCGAAGCTAGCTTTTAGAGTTTCAAGTTGTTATCAACTTACCAATTTTTATGGGTTTTATTCGGTCATGTAGGTGTAGCTTACCATTTATATAATAAAAAGTTTCCAAGTCTTTTTAGAGGGTCTCGTTGTTGGGGTTATACTGATTGTTCTCTCTCTGAATTTATGTATTCTCCTAACTTAGTTTCCTGATTGCTCTTTTTATTGTGTTGTTTGTTCTTTTTCTCTTATTCTTCATCATTATGATCACCTTGTACTTTTCCTTATTTTCTCGTTAATAATAATTTTTTGATTACCTATCTAATAAAAGTCACTCTCCACTTATGCCAGCATTATTCTCAAGACACATTTCAAGCTATAATAAGTCACTGCTAAAACAACATAATCACATGTGAAGATAAAACAAACTCTGGATATTGCTGGTGGGAGATTATTCGCCGCATTCTCTACAGGGTGATACAAAACCCATTGAGTCCCAGTAGAGGCATTTCCACAAAAAGCTGAAGCATGTGTCGTATGTATCAAAACTTGGATTTTCCCCATAACATTTGAGATGTCTTGATTTTAAATCTCAATACATCTCAATGTTTCAAAATTAGATTTTGCCCCGTAATGTTTAAGCTTTTTTTTTTTTTTTTGAGAAAGATGTTTTAGGTGTCTTGATTTAAATTAATGAGGCTTCAAAAAAAAAACATTTAAATTAATGAACATCTACTTCCTGCCACAAATAAAAAGTTGAATTTCTCATTTGATAGTTGAATTTGAGTAAGGTTTTTCCTAATATGCTCTTAGGGAATTTTTAACTGTAATAAAAGGGGAATGTCATATATATAATAAAAAGTTTATACACAAGGCTTAAAAAGATTTATAAGGCCTTTCAAAACAAAATAAAATAAAATAAAGACTTGTAAGGAACAGTCTACAGTACCTTACATATACAGTATCAGGACAATAATTATACATAGCTGTCTCACTAATGGGCACAGTATTGTTCATTATATTTCATAATAACATACTTATGCCTCAAAATTTTGTTAGGGAGATAATCAAAAGTCTTCCGAATTTCTGCGTTTTTAAAAATAGGCAAACAAAATTGAATATAAATCTCTGAAGATTTCAGTTCGTCAATTTCGTGTACTTTGAGCATACAAGCATTTATTTCTTCCTCTTCAACCTCTTCAGGAGACGGTCCCCGCCTTTTAGAAGGCGTTCTGCTTGAAGACATATTCCGACGTTGACTTGAATGTTGTTCGGGCGCTAGCCACGGTGAAGTACGGTAAAAAATGGTACAAACCATGTCAGGAAAAATCATTGGTTTCCTTCGGAAAACTTCAGCATCCGGAACAACCTGCACAGATATAATCGAAATTATACTTTTGAATAGAAATGGGACAACAACTTCCGCCGAACAGACTACCATTCTTATTTTAGACCCTCTCTCTCTTTAAATCAATATGACAAATAAAAATTATCTCCTCGTCAACCAAACCACAAAACAAGGAAACCCAGATAACAAGGATAGCAAGGAACGGACCATCCATGAAAGACAGAATGCAGAGGTTTTCGTCTTCACTTTTTCGCTTGTTTTATTATTTTCTATTGTGTGATTTGGATACATACGTGAGTTTTGTATTTGTTTTCAACTAGGCATGAATATGAATACAAAGCATAGGACATGGAAACAAAAAGATAAAAGGAAAAGAGAAGCAACAAACATATCAAGAAAAGAAACAGACAACGATGAAAAAGTAGCACTAACAGAAGAAAAAAAAAGAAAAAAAAAAGAAAAAAGAAAAAAAAAAGACTAACCCTCAATAATAAATCCCACTCGAAGTCATCAATATCGATTGTCCCAGTAGTAGAGTTAGCCTTGCCGCGACGAGTATAACGTTTTGCTTTTACCCAGGTTTCCCACAGGGCCCGAATTTTTGCCCACGTCAATCTTATATCGAATGGATCCAGTGCGGTACCAAATTTTTGGTTGACCTCATTTGCAATTGTTTCAAGTTTATTCCTCTCGATGTCGGTGGAGCTGCCTTTCCAATCAACATTCATGGAGGCAGCCTCCAAGAAGAACTCCATTGCACCATCTCTTTCCAGTAATTGTTCCATGGTTGTCTCAACTTTCTTTCTTGAGAAGAATGTGAAAGTTGTAGTCTCTCTCTCTCTCTCTCTGGTGTTGGTTCCTTAGGAAGCAACAAAAAATAAGAACTGAGGTGAAAGACATCGCGGATTTTATTGAGGGGAAGCTTGGGGGGGGGGTGTGGAAGGTGGGGTTAGGTCTCTCGTTTGCAGGGCCCGAGGCATGTGCGTCACCCAGAGAAAGCTGATGAGAATTAGATCCGCGTTGTAATACAATACCATCCACGGTTTATTATGATATCTGTGAGACTAGCCGACTGTGTGAACCCACATCAAATCTTACCAAATCCAAGTCTTCGTACTTATTAATAATTCTATTCCCGGCATGCTATGAATGATGGGAATAGAAAAAACAAAACCCAAGAAATTGAAATATATATATATATATATATATATATATATATATATATATATATATATTAGGGCAGATATATCTCCAAAATGAAGAAATGGTTTGTCTATAACGTGTTGAATTGTAGGGTTTGTATTTAAGATTATTTTATTGATATGAGCTTGACAAGTAAGGAGCTCAAACTTGAACATTATTTGTAAGCTCATATCAAAATCAAGCCAAGTTTGAATGTTCTATTTTTGTTATCAAATCAAGCTTGCACATTCATTACTGGACAAAATTTGGCTCATTTACAACGCTATTAAAGTGCCCGTGGTGTCCAAAAGTTGGTAAGTTAATATTTAATGTTTTACTACTATTTAAATTTTTTTTTTAGTTAAAATGGCTAGTTATAAATTTATGGTTTGGGTTGCTTTCAAAAAAAATTATGATTTGGGTTATTTTTATGCAGGTAGTAATAGATGCGTTTATATTTAAATCGAAAAAATTGTTTCTCGCTAGTGAAGTTCGTGCCATCTTTACTCGATCTAATGTACAAGATTTCAAAGACTTAAAGAAAAAGAGAAGGTTTGAACAAGGTAGTTCATCCTTAGAGCATCCACATCAGTCCCTCTAAAATCCTCTAAAATAGAAATAACTACCAATTTTACACATTTTGAGCAAAAAAACACTCACATCAATAGGTGTAAAAATATGCAAAATTATGTAAATCCATCCCCGAGCTACAGTAACTGTGTATATTAACACGGTTACTATAGAAATTCATTACTGGACAAAATTTGGCTCATTTACAACGCTATTAAAGTGCCCGTGGTGTCCAAAAGTTGGTAAGTTAATATTTAATGTTTTATTGCTATTTATTTATTTATTTTAGTTAAAATGGCTAGTTATAAATTTCTGATTTGGGTTGCTTTCAAAAAAAATTATGATTTGGGTTATTTTTATGCAGGTAGTACCAGATGTGTTTATATTTAAATTGAAAAAATTGTTTCCTGCCAGTGAAGTTCATGCCATCTTTACTCGATCTAATGTACAAGATTTCAAAGACTTAAAGAAAAAGAGAAGGTTTGAAGAAGGTAGTTCATCCTTAGAGCATCCACATCAGTCCCTCTAAAATCCTCTAAAATAGAAATAACTACCAATTTTACACATTTTAAGCAAAAAAACACTCACATCAATAGGTGTAAAAATATGCAAAATTATGTAAATCCATCCTCGAGCTACAGTAACCATGTATATTAACACGGTTACTGTAGCTCGTTTATCCTTTGCCCTAAACTAGACATACATGTATTATATTGCCTATCATGGGCCCAGACTTCCTATTGCCCATTGCGGGCTCAAACTCATGTATTTTGGGCATTACCTGTGCCTGCATTTTGTATATTTAGCTCTTGTACGGGACATGAAGCATTTTGGGATTGTGTCCTATTTATTTTTATTTTATAAGGAACTAGACCCTTTTGTTTTTTTGAGAAGCCATAAGGAACTGGACCTAAAGATATACAATCACATATTTTCTACTTCCAGGCAAAAATAAATGCAAGAATGTTGCAAGAATTTTACAAAAACAGATACGATGCAATTAGAAAATAAATATAAAAATTTTGAAACTAAATTATTCATTCACTGAAAATATACTCAATATAGGTATTCACAAGATCCAATGAAAATACTACTTAAAGTTTAGGTAAATTTAAACTTTCTTCAAATAACTGTGGGGAGTAAGGGACCCAAGCAGGCATTTGGGCATTTGGGCTCTAACAAGGAGGGCCGACCTGTTCTTAAGTTAAGAACTTGTTAGTACTGCAAACCGGCACATACGCCGAGGGGCCGAGGACACATCCGAGGGTGAGTTTCTCCTTGGATAGACCCAGGAGGACTAGGAGTCTCGCTAAAATGATCAAGACAGAGTTCTAGAAAGATTGTTGGTTAAAGGGGGGATCCCTGTACCCTCTAGAGGCGCCGGTGGTAGAAAAATATCTTAGGAAAAAGCTGCTACCTCCACATTAAAGACTCTGCACCTACCTCCCTGGCCGCATTAATGGGAAAATGACCCCTAAACAGTAGAACTGAAACTTCTGGTTACTATTCAAAAGCACTAAGAGAAGAAATATCTAAGGGGGAGGGGATTTTAGCAACACGTGGATAAAGCATCAAGAGAAGAAGTATTTAAAGGGGGTGAAGGCCAAAGAAAAGGGGATCGGTCAGTTACCAAGAAAAAATTAAGAATTGCAACTTTTAAAAGAGAAAGAGAAATAATACAGAAGTGGTCCTCGGCTCATGTCCGAGGAGGTCCCTTTGCAATTATCATCTACTATTTACAAGTATCTTCACATCTTAGCCTGTTATTAAGTTCTCAGTACCTCTACATTAGATTTCAAACCCACACTCTACAAATTTTATTATTTAAGGCTCGTTGGGTCTGAGCCCATATTTGTCTTTGGGTCCAAGTGCAATTGTGTACTTACAATAACAATATTACTTTGGTTTTAAAAAATAATGTTTAAAATGTGTGTAATATTGTTTAAAATGTGAAAATGTGTGTTAGAACTAAGTTACCAAGCTATGCCAATGATCCAAATTCAAATAAAAGAAATGTGCAAAGCTAATAATCATTGATGCATTTTATCAAACAAATGAGTGCATAAGGAATGAATACAAGTAGTAAAATTAGGAGATAAATTACTAATGGGTGGTGTTAATGGGCACCACATGGTGCCTGTTAACCACAAATTTTTTTTACTTTTTCCTGACACAATTTTTGTTTTTTTGGTTTTTGTTTTTTTTTTGCAATTCATGTCATTTTTTCAGTTTTGTAGTACTATTCAGAATTTTTTGACTTTTTCTGACACTTTTTTTTTGTCTTTTCTGCACTTAACTAGCACCAGGCGGTGCTAGTTAACATTCTCCATTACTACTAATACCCAATACAAAAATTGTTCAACATACATCATTCCATCAAAGACTAACCATAATCATTAAAAAGATCAATAATACCTATTGCAGAAAATTCCAGGGCCCAAAAAATCATAAAATTTCAAGGGCCCATTTGGTACATGTGTTTAAACAACAGTTTTCAAATAAGCTACCAAGCTATGACAATGATCCAAATTCAAATAAAAGAAATGTGCAAAGCTAATAATCATTGATGCATTTTATCAAACAAATGAGTGCATAAGGAATGAATACAAGTAGTAAAATTAGGAGATAAATTACTAATGGGTGGTGTTAATGGGCACCACACAGTGCCTGTTAACTACACAATTTTTTTACTTTTTCCTGAAATTTTTTTTGTTTTTTTGCAATTCATGTCATTTTTTCAGTTTTATAGTACTATTCAGAATTTTTTGACTTTTTTTGACACTTTTTTTTTTGTCTTTTTTGCACTTAACTAGCACCAGTGCTGGTTAACATTCTCATTACTACTAATACCCAATACAAAAATTGTTCAACATACATCATTCCATCAAAGACTAACCATAATCATTAAAAAGATCCATAATACCTATTGTAGAAAATTCCAGGGCCCAAAAAATCATAAAATTTCAAGGGCCCGTGTGGTACATGTGTTTAAACAACAGTTTTCAGTTTTTAAAAAAAATGTATAGGTGAGAAAATGTGTGAAAATACGTGTAATATTATTTAAAAACTAAAAACATGGGTTTAAACCCACGTATTAAACAGGCCACAAGACATCAATATGTTTTGTTTCTAGCCTTTCACTTGAATATCTTCTCTCTTTTTTTCCTTTTTTTTTGTGTTGTCATTGTTTCACGTAATTTTATATCTATTTTATAAAAGCAATTGATAGACTGCGGCTTGATTATTGTATTTGATATCATATTCTGCCTTTGGATGCTATATCTTGTCCTTTGATTACTGTAGATTGAATTAATATAAAGGCGCACATTAAGTTATTTATTTTTGAAAATATTTTTTTGAGAATTGAAAAAAATGTCAATACTTTTTCAATTTAAAAAAAAATTAAAATAATTAATTATTATGCGCTCTAAGGACTATTTTAAAAAATTAGCTAAATCTTTAATATATATATCTTCATTAAATATATATATATATATCTTGTAAGCCTATTCTTTTTTATTATTCCTTTTATTTTATTTATGCAAACCTCACGTCGTAACTGTTGAGTTTGGAGCATTAGTATTTAGTATTACTTTTGTTGAGATTTTCTGGGGAACATAACACACCCTGGACTGAATCTATGCAGGGTCTTGAACAGTCCGGTTGTATCTAGAATATCTTAGAAAATCTTTTGACAAAGGACCAAACAATCACATTCGCGTTGTAATTTTTCATCTGGCTTGTCAATTTGAGAGACAGGCGAGAGGTTGACTTAAAAATGAATAAGAAAGAAGTTTTATTGGGAGGAGAGTATTGGGTATCAGAGAGAGGAGAGCATATATATTTAATAGAAAAAAAATAAATCAGATTCAAAAATTAGATAAAAAGTATTAATGTGTAAAATACTAAAATTATAGAGATGTCCAGAGTTCAGTTTTATATATAAAATATATAGATAATAATAATAATAGTAATAGTAAAACAATTTAAATTGAATTAAATTTATTAAAAATATATATATATTTTAAACTAAGTTTCACCCGGATGTTGTTGCCGCATGGGAGAGGGGAAAAAAAATCATTAGAAATAAGGATGAATGAGGAAGCTATAGGATGAGGTAGAGATAAAAAGAAAATGGTAAAAATAGTTGAAAGGGAATTTAAGTAAAAGTAGACAATATATGCTGTTTTCTATGCTCCTGGGTCCTGACAGTGACAAGCATCAGAAAACTGGTGTTCTTTTTCTTGATTTTCGAATTAAAGAGAGCTATTTTAGTGAACGGCTAAACTTCTTGGTGTTTTTTACATGGCCCATGTACTTTGCCCACAACCAACTGGACATCCTCGAACTGCTTTGAACGGCTAAACGAACTAAATGTTTTTTTTTTTTTTTGAGAAGGAGTTAAACTAACTAAACTAAAGTTACATTTTGCTGCTCACGTCAGTCATGGTATCTGGCTTCGATACGCGTCTTACTTTTTCAGTATTGTCCCACTCCCATTTACTCGGGAAGATTTGACATACGTGCCTCCATTCTTTAATTGAAATTATAGAATGCAGCACAATTTATTTTCAAATTGGTTTTATTGAATGGGTCTTGTCATTGTGGTATAAAATTACATTAAAATACTTGATGAAGCGCTAAGATTCACCGGTTGTCACGTGGTTTTCACTTTACTCGAAACAATACCTGCACCGGTGTAGTGCTGGCCAAAAACCCTCCGAAGGTCAAGTTAGAACTTCTTTTCTCCTTTACAACCCTAAAGTGCTAAAGCTGAAATGAATTATGCGTACCGTGGTTTATGAGAGTTTTGGGGTATATATAGTAGCATGGATTTGAAATAAGCGCCTTGGTGAGGAAGTACTTTCCTTTTTGGAGAGTAATTTATGGATTTTACGTATCACCTAGAGCCCTTTTCCTTATAGGAATCTTCTTGACTAAGGCCAAACGCGTAGCGCAAGAACTTTCCTTATATGCACGTACGTGGAGGACAAAACAAGTTATGGATGAAGGTTGGGTTATCCCCTCCAGGTTTTACTTCCTAAAGTCGTCAGCCTACGTATGTCTCTGGTAAGGTCGTTAGTGTAGGACCTTCAGCTTTGACTCCGTCATCTTTTCTTCCTTCAGCCCAATGCCGTCAGACATGAGGTATAGCCACAGACGTCAAAAGGAGACGTTTTATTGACTAGAGCTGACGGGCTTGCTATTCCTGTCAGCCTTCTTAAGGTATTGGTAACTTGTAAAATCACCCTCATCAGTTGCCCCCTATTCCGTGACCCCGTCAGCTGTAGCTAACGGTTATGGAGTTGCCGTTATTGGGGGAACCATTCATGTGTGGTAATTTGTGCCATCTTCATTAAATGGCGGGACACATGGCTTGGACTGATTGGCTCTGTGTCTGGAAGAGCGTGTTGTTCGTCTTTCGTGCCCCCTTTCACCTATATATATTTCATTTTTCCACTTATTTTTAACTTTTCTCACGCTTTTGATTTCAAGAGAAAGAGAACGTCACTATTGATCTTTTCATTCCGTCAACCAGATTGCCGTCAGCTTCTTGAGACCGTCCTTTTACTCATAAGTTTCCTTTTCTTTACCTTTTTATTTTTCTAGTAATGCCCTTTAGTGAAGTCGTCTACCTAGGTTCTTAGAATAAAAACCCATCGTTTGTAGGTAGTCAAATGTCTAGGGAGACGACGAGTGATCAATCGTCGATCCGCGACGGAGCGGGTTACGACGAGGTCTTCCAATCAGGCAGTGAGCCCACGGAAGGCCTATCCTGGTCGTTAGAAAGGGAAACATCAACTCCTTCTTCTGACGGGGAAGTAGGGAGTTCTAGAGAAAGTGAGGTGAGCGAGGACGGTGGAGAAGAGAAGGTAGATGACGGAGACCAGAGGATCAATGAAGAAAAAGGAAGTACCAGTGACGGGGATGGGACTGACGGTGACGAGGAAACCTTAGAGAGTACCTCGGGAACTTTTGGTGATGATCGTCCTTTCATCCTACCCCCAGAATGGTCTGTTAACAAGTTCCTTCCGACGATGTTGGAAAATGTTTTCAAAAGTTTGCGATCCCGTTACCAAATACCAAACGATATCCCAATCCGCCTCCCCGAGGAAGGTGAGGGATGTTATTCGGGACGAACCGCGGATGTCGGCATGTATGATGCCATGTTTGCTGCCGGATTAAGGCTACCATTGACAACGTTACATCGTCAGCTGGCTAATTTTTTGGGGATATCCGTAAGCCAGATTGCCCCTAACGCCTGGCGAACCTTTATTGGTGCCGAGATCCTGTGGGGTCGTCTAAGTGTTGGGAACCGTCAGTTAACCCTGGACGAGTTCTTTTGGTGCTACCGCCCTCAGCATATCCTCTCATCAAAGGGGGTGTATCATTTTGCAGTGAGGGAAAAAGAGTTAAAATTGGTGTCGGACATGCTCGATTCCAATAGGAAGTGGAAGGACAGATATTTCTTTGTAGAGGGGACGAACTGGGTATGCCGTCAGGAGGAGTGGGAGTCAATGCCTAATGGCTTTTTTGACAACACTTGGGCATATGTTAGGAACTCAGGTTGGTCCCGTCGGCTTTCTTACTTCGTCTACCTATTCGGTCCTTTAACCCGTCTCTTTTTATTTCAGCTAACAATCGTCCACGCATTACTGTGGAACAAGAGGATTTTATTTGTTGAGTAACGGCTATCCCATTGGAGGAGCGCAAGTGTCGGGACCTAATCATGCTAGATACTTTGCATTTATATTGTGGCGATCCTGAGCCGACGGAGGAGGCTTGTAAACTAAACGCTTATTCTCGTCGGCGTGAGTATCTCCCAATTTCTTGTCTGCATCCTAACACTGTCTCTTTTTTAACCTACTCTGTATTTTGCAGAAATGGAGTCAGCTAGGCAAAGGAGAAGCTAGGCAATACAAGGATGTGAATCGTGTCCTTGGTGCGGAGCTAAAGGACTTAAAGGAGAAACTGGTTGAGGAAAGTCGTCGATGAACACTGGAAGAAGAAGCCAAGCTTATGGTAGAAAAAAAGCTGAAGTCCATCCTAGTTTAGGTGGAAATAGCGAGGAGCGACGCTGTGACGGAGTTTAAGGACTCGTCATCCTTCATAGACACTTGTGCCGCCTACTATGGTGACGGGTTTGAGGACTGCTTGAAACAAGTAAAATCCCTTTATCCTAACTTGGATTTATCCAAGATTTCCATAGATGAGTCTATCTAGTCAACCCCTGCGGGCGACACTGTCAATGAGGAAGGTGACGATGCTAAGCCAGAGGGATGACAACGTCTTTCTTGCTCAGCCAGTCACGGACTAGCTCGTCACCTTAACTCTAGTAAATCCTCATGGCAACGATCTAAGTGCCGTCAGCCCTTCTATTCCTTACGCCCAGCCCTTTCGTCGATGATGACAGAAGGTCTCAAGATCCCCTGACTTCATGAACCTTAGCACTTTTTCCTTCTCCCTCTTTTTTTTTTTTTAAAGGTGTAGACGAATTTTAATGCTTGACGCCCGTTTTTCTGGGCTTTTGTAAAGACATTGTTTGTGTTAATCCTAATACGTTGTTTTGTATTCGAAGTATGTTTTTCTCTTTTTATATTCTATGTAAAAACTACTTGCTCGTAATGATCCCATCAGCCTGTGGATGACGGCGTTGTTTCATTTATTTATCAAAGTAATAACGGCATCAGCCTCCTTTTGGCTCAGACCTTGACCTGTTTTTATCAATTCATCAGCCTCATGGGAGACAGCGTCGGATCAAAACTTAACCATATGCCTGTTAGCTCTTAACGGCGTCAGCCTCCTTTTAGCTCAGACCTCGAGCTGTTTTTATCAATTCGTCAGCTTCATAGGCGATGGCATTGGATCAAAACATAGCTGTATGCCTTAGTTTTTAACGTCGTCACCTTTTTTAGCTAATTCGATACGACTTATTTGTTCGCCGTATGTCCGTCACTTTTATGAGCAACTCCGTCAACTTTCTTTTAGCCGATTAAATTATTGAGGTTTGCCATATATCCGTCACTTTGTATGTGACGACGTCAGCTTCTCTCTGCTGATTATTCATCAACTTTATGGATTATAGTTTAGAGCTTATTTATTTTGTAGGTTTTATAATGGAGTTTTCCTCTTTTTGGACGTTATATTGATCCCGTCACTTTGTTGCCCCTATCCACTTTGTGTACTTAGTGATAAAGTCGTCCACTTTGTGGACTTAGCAATAAGGTCATCCACTTGGTGGACTTAGCCATAAGGTCATCCATTTTGTGGTCTTTGGAATAAGGTCGTCCACTTTGTGGACTTAGCAATAAGGTCGTCCACTTTGTGGACTTTGCAATAAGGTCGTCCACTTTGTGGACTTGCTGTCTCCCTAAAGACATAGTAAATTTACTAGTCGTTTCTGAATAAAACTCCTATTATGATGAATGCATAAGTAGAACTTTGTTCAAAAAAGAATAAACTTTCAGCCCTTTGGGCTTAAAATATTTTGTAGACAAAAATAAACTAGGACAAATAATTAAAAAACATAAACTGGTAATGAGGAGTAGTGTTCTACTTGCAATTCTTTACTGGTAGTACTTTCTGAGATGCTCGGCGCTCCATGGATGTTTTAGCCTCCGTCCGTCAAGTGTTTCTAAGTGATAGGTGCCCTTTCTTAGCCATGATGTAATCTTGTAGGGTCCTCCCCAGTTTGGACCAAGCTTTCCTTGTGCGGGATCTCTAGTGGCGCCAATCACTTTCCTTAAAATGTGGTCTCCGACTTTGAAGTCTCGGTTCTTGACTCGGGAGTTGTAGTGCTTGGCCATGAGGTTCGTGTATCATGCGAGTCTCTACTCAGCCATCGCCCTTACTTTGTCAACTAGATCCTGTCGTAAACGTAGTTCTTGGCCATTTCTTCCGTCGTCATGACTGTCCACCCTGTAACTCGTGAGTCCTATCTCGGCCGGTATGACCGCTTCACTCCCGTATGTTAGCTGGAACGGAGTTTCTCTCGTGGGAGTCCTTATTGTCGTTCTGTATGCCTATAGTATGCTAGGCAGCTCCTCAGGCCATATGCCCTTTGCCACCTCAAGCCGAGTCTTGATGATTCGAAGCAAGGATCGATTCGTAACTTCAACTTGCCCATTTGCTTGAGGATGGGCTGGGGAGGAATAGTGGTACTTGATTCCTAGCTCTAAGCAGAAGGTCCTGATGGAGTTGTTGTCAAATTGTTTACCGTTGTCTAAGATCAAAACTCTTGGAATTTTGCTATAAGCCACGTAGCCAAGTCTAAGGCAGCACCCATGGGCACGCTGCCAAGGCCAAGGCAGCCCCCATGGGCGTGCTGCCAAGGCAAGGCATGCACAAGGCCTAGGCAAGCAGCCAAGGCCAAGGCAGCCCTCACGGGCGTGCTGCCAAGGCCAAGGCCCACGCAGCCAAGGCCAAGGCAGCTGTGGGCGTGCTGCCAAGGCCAAGTAGCCCCTATGGGCACGTTGCCAAGGCCAAGGCATGCACAAGGCCAAGGCAGCCAGGCCCTAAGCAGCCCTCATGTGCATGCAGCAGCCAAGGCCAAGGCATGCATATGGCGTGCAGCCGAGGCCAAGGCAGCCCC